>JADBJO010034928.1:0-12866 GCA_016801955.1 Conus betulinus
CGGGTCGGCCTTGTGGCTTCCGTTGACTGACTCACAGCTTTCACTACATAGCGTCATACGTGCTCTTGAGGAGGGTCCTACCTCTCCCAGGGTAGAGGTTCCTTGGTCTGCTGTTGGCGTTTCTGTAACAAGTTTTTTTTTTTTTTTTACAGGGGATGTTAACCCCATACCCAACCCTCCTTCTTTATCCGGGCTTGGGTCCGGCTGGGTGTTCTCCATAGGGTACATCCAGGTGGAGTTACTGAAAGTTCATCAATGTTATAAAAAACCATGCATGCAGATGTGATGACATCTGCAATTTTAGAATGTAAAGCAGATCTTTCAAAATGTCGTGTTGGCCCTAATTGAATCAGAAACAGTCAGTTGCATCATGGCACAATGTCTGTGCCCAACACATGTTAAAATGATTCTGGGTTTGCTTCTAGTTCCTCTCAATATGATGTCATCCCGACCTAAAGGATGTGGACATGGGATTTTCTACGGACCATCCTTCTCTACTTCAATGGAACTGCAGGAGCAAAGGCAACATTGACTACCTGACCCATGTTATTACAGATCACAGGTACGATGTCATTGCTATTCAGTCTCTAAATTGTTATAAACACGACCTACCAAAGTTACAAGGATATTTCTTTCCTCCAGTGATAGATGACACCGAGAAGAATGCAAACATTCAAGTAGCAATTTACCTTTCAAGCAGTGTTATATACAAGACTAGGAAATCACCTTGTCAGCATATAGTTATGCGTTTATATAGTCATCATGCATTGAACTTATCATTTCTGATAAAACACTTAACGTCATAAATTGTTATATCCTGATGAAATTGCAAAGGTCAGGCTGACTGGTTACTAGATCTAGAACCAAAACAATAACTGGATTGTCCTTGGCGATTTCAATTCCCATCACATTTTTTGGTCTGAAAAGAATTGTAATGTAATTAACAGTAATAGATCTTGGCAGACATTATATATCCACTCAAACATGACATTATTAAATGACGGGTCTGTCACACGAATAGCTGACCAAGCTGATCAAAAAAAGTTCATCAATACATCTGTCATTAGTGTCCCCAGATATGTATCCTCTGTGTACAAGGCGAGTGCAACAGTTCCTTTAGGTAGTGATCACCTCCCTGTTGGAATTCAGTTGGCCATAAGTCCGGAAAGAGTGTCTCTCAAAAATGGAAAGGTGACCTGTTATGAAAATAAATCCATCTGGGATCTTTATGGTCACATACTAGCTGAATTTTAGTCTGGAAACATCGCCTGCGGAAGTTGACAGTAGAAAGAAACTCGTGGAGAGCGTGGCAGCAGAGAGTCCTCAAAAGAGGAGCGCCCTTCAAGCAAGTGTTTCGGTCGGGCCACACCGGTTCATGACTCCGGATGTCCCTCTGCTGCCCCTTTTTTTCCCATCTTGGGACGAGCCATGGCTGGGATTCGAACACATGCCCCTCTGGACATGCTCATTTTCCACTTAATGACTCGCGCACTAACCACTGAGCCACTGGGACACCTGATATTTGTAGGAAAGTTAAGCTTATGAAGTTCACTTTTGTTCCTCCTTGACCAGATCCAGCTTGAAACACCTCTCTGCTGCTTCTGCCATTGCTTTCAGGGCTCTGTTTTTTTCCCTCCCTGCAACTGAGAGCTGTTTCATGAGGCTGTATGCAGACGTTCCTACAAACCCCCTAGCTCCAATTTCTGCAGTGAGGACTTTGACCTGATAGCCTTCTCTCCTCAGGCTGTTTGCCAGATCAGCATACTTTTCAGTCTTGTAGATTTGAGCTGCCTCCATTCTGTTCTCATATGGCACCGTGAGCTCGATCATGATCAGCTGCTTGGTTGACTGAGAGTGGACTACTATGTCTGGTCTCATGCCACTCTTGCTGATGATCTCTGGGTGACTCTTCCATTCTGGGAGGTCTGCAGTGCACTCCCAGTCATCTGCCCCATCCAGCAGACTCTGCCTGCATGTTCCGAGTGGCACTGTTTTTTTTGTTTTTGCCCATGATTCGCTGCCTCCTGCCTTGAAGAATTTTGCGGGTGCTTTTGGAGTCCTGATTTTCCCTTTGGTGGTGTTGGTACTAGCCCAGACTTCTTGTACAATCTCTTTGAGCACTTGGTTGTGCCTCCATGTGTACTTTCCTTGAGCCAGGGCTACTTTACATGACTTAGGACATGCTCCACTGTTTGTTTTTCGTGGCAGAGGGGGCATGAAGGATCGTCTGTTTTTTTCCCCACTTCGCCAGGTTTGCGTTTGAGGGCAGGTCATATGCAGATCTGAGAATGAAGCTGATCCTGAGAAGGGCCATGTGCCAAATGTCATTCCAAGTGAGACTTCTTTGGAGTGTATTCTCCCACGTTGTCCATTGCCCTTGCTGGCTCTGCTGGAGTGCTTTTTTTGGAGTCTTTTTTGGTCTTCTCTTTTCCCATCTCCTGAATCATCGTGTCTCTTTTGGCTTTTTTCCTTGGGCCTTTGACCACCATTCAGTTTTTGGTCACCCCAGTCCGTGTCTGTTGGGTGCTGTGTGTATCCTGTTATATTCTCTGATCTTGAGACTTTCTTTTGCAGAATCCATCGCCTCTTGAACTTTCCATTTTCTGCCTGTCTTCAGCTGGGGCTTGATTGCTTCTACAACCTTGTCTCCTGAGTCCTCCAGCATGCTTTGAAGTCTGATCTTCCTGCTTTGTATTCCCCCAGGATGGATTCAGTGGTAGTTTTCAGCTTTTCTTTGCGGCAGTACAGCACTATGTCAGTCAGACAGGGTGGGACACCAAGCCATTTCCTTGTGAACTTGTTGATTTGGATTCCATTGCCTCCACTATGCTGGTGCAGATGTCGTATATCATCAGAGAACCATAGGAGCTTTGGTATCAGCATGAACCGACAGACACCAGACCTTGTATTTGCTAGGGAGCCCACACTGGGTCAATGGTCTCCAAGCCTTCTTCCGACATCTGTTTGGTTTCTTTTGCTCTTTGTGGTCTCTTTCAGCAGTATCATCATACCATCTTCCAAGGCTCTTGACTGGCTCTTCTGTAACTGTTGGAATGGCCTGGCTTGGCAAACACTGAAGACCACAGATTCGGCCACTTTTCCTTTCCTCGGTGAGAGACTCCGTGATTTCTTCGGGCTTGAACTTCATTCTGGATGAGGCAACTATGTCATCTCAGACTCCCAGCACATGACGTGTCTCGTATTCTCTGGATTAAAATCACTGTAGGGTCATCATCCATGAAGGCCTTGAGAGGGGGCATCTTGTATCCATCGCCAAGGTCTGTTTGGTCTTGCGTTGCTTGTTGCTGCGCTTTCAAGATGACTTCCTTCCCTTGACGAACAGTATTGGGGAAATTGCACAGCCCATTGCAATGCTGCCCATTCCAAGTTGATCCAATCTGTGTGATACTCCTTGGGTAGGAAAGAAGAAAGCATTGAGAAGCCATTGAAGTACTTCTTGAGCATGTCGCGGATGTTCTTTGGCACATGGTACATCTCAAGAGCCAACTGTATCATCTCATGGGGTACATATCCATATGCGTTTGCCAGATCAAGCCACACTACGTCCAGGTCTCTCTTTTCTGTGTTTTTTGCTCTTTGGATTGCGTCCCAGGCCATTGTGGGCGTGTTCTACACAGCCAGCCACGCCTGGATGCCACCTTTCTGGACTGACACATCCAAGTACTTGTTTCCATGAGGTACTTGGTCAGCCTTGCTGCCATGACAGAGAAGAAGATTTTCCCTTCGACGTTCAGTAGTGATATTGGCCTGAACTGGCTGATGTCACTTGAGTTTTGCTCTTTGGGGATGTACACACCATCTGCCGTCATCCACTGGCCGCTGATCTTCTGTTTTCCAAGCTGATCGCAGCGCTGTGGAGCCACTCCAGCACCTTGGGACATTTCTTGTACAGCTGGTAAGGTATTCCGTTTGGCCCTGGTGATGATTTGGCTCTGGCTTTGTCGACCTCCTTCTTGATTTCCGCCAACGTTGGAGGCTTGTCATTGAACTGTTTCTCAGGGTTGGTTGGCCACACCAGACCTTGAATGTCGAGTGGTGCTTTGCTTTGTGAGTCAGTGTGTTTTCCTCAGATGCTGTTCAAGAACTCCTTTGTCCACACTTAGGGTCCCAGATTTTGGCTGCTCAAACACAGAGTTCTGGCAAACTGGAAGGGGTCTCTGAAGAAGCGCTCTTGTGTTTTCTTCTTTTTGCTCTTCCTCTTCCTCGCAGATTCCGCTTTGCTGAGGGCGCTGTGTTTTACTTTCAGGTCTTCCCAGAGTTTTTTCCAAGCCTTGTTTTTCAGCTGGCAGTGCGGTCTTTATTTGCTTCTTGAGGTTTTTCTTTTGATCCCTGATCTTGTCCATCTCTTCTTGGCATCTGGATTTCTTTTGAAGGGTTTTTCTCTTTGGGCAGTTTTGCTCCATAGACGTCTGTACATGTGGCATACACAATGTCCCCATATGTGGCTAAGTTTGTGTTCCAGGGCGCTTTTCCCTATCAGTGCATCGAGCCTTTGGATGATTTTTGCATCCAGTTTCTCCCAATCTTCAGTCTCGTTTGCTCGTGGCAGGTTGAGTTTCAGGCGCATTGGCATCGAGGGCCTGTGCAAATTCCTCATCGAAACAACAGCGTGGATATGCCTATCCCTGGCACTGTGGTTTAAAATCCTGTTTGGATGCAGTGCGTTGCTGCTCATTCAGATGGAGTCTTCACCGGCTCTTTCTAACTATTTACCAGGATTTAAGAAGTCTTATCCTGGAGGCCGCTGATAAAAATGATTCCAAAGATTAAATATGCACTTCACCTGAAACAATCCTTAAATCTTGATGGAACGTGTGTTCTTGTACACACAGGCGGTTTTACGGTAAAAAGAAATCAGAAGCTCTTCAAAAATGGATGGAAAGACTGATATACAGAGAGTACAGTCAGAATCGCAGAGCTGTGCATAGTGAGTATAAAAAAAGCTAAATGTTTCACGGTTAACAAAGCGCTTTTTGTGTCGAAAGAAGATGAGTATGGAAACTTAATTATGAACGAACTGTTCAATAGGGACATAGGGGATACACATACGATGTCAAGGAAAGAAATACAGCGCCTAAAGGGTGTTCATAACCTCCTGACCCGCCCCCTCTTTAGGAAAACAATAACATGTATTGAACAAACGAAGACATGATAGAATTATTTGCTGATACATTCGCTAAAAATGTGTCAGACCAGATATTTGCCCTATATCTATCTGAAACAGATTCGAAGGCATCAGCTTGAAGATGAGAGAAGACCTTTTCGAAATGAATTACACTGAGGATGATTCTTCTTATTATAAAAGCAAAATCTAACAGTGCACGAATTGGTTTTCTGCTCTTCGAAGCATAAAGCCAGGCGAAAACAGCAGCAACAGGGGTAAAGATGAAATTTCATATAACATGATCAAACATTTTCCAGAACTGTTTTCTTGAAAACTATCAGACGTTTTTTTCCCCAGATTTTGTTGGAATTTTGGCACTCTCATACCAGCTGATTGTAAAAAAGGCACCAACTCTTCCAGTTCATAAGCAGGGAGGAAAAATCAAAATTAAATGCATCTATTTGCATCCGACCCATTTCTTTGACTCTAAATACACATAAATAAAGTTCTTGAGAGAATATTGAAGTCAATACATGCCAAATTCTATATTTACACATGTGAATATGAAAAAGATTTGCCATTATTTCAAGTTTTCATCGTGTATTTGAAAGCAAGATATATATGAAACAGCAAAGTATGCGCTGCATGTCTTCAAATGTTCCCTCACAAACTTCGTTACACAGTGGCTCCCATATTCTTTTTTATTGGATTAATGCTTTTTTCTGGCAAGGTTTTCAAATTAACATGACAACGGGTCAGTTGTTTTGTTTTCCCCGTTTGATTAATTTATTTTGCTTGGTTCAGTCATTTTGTTTTTCATTTATTAACTATTATTCTTGTTGTGTTTACCCTTTGTGGGTTACTAGTGTGTTCATATAGGTTTCATGATAAGATTAAAAAAAAATGCATAAAGTGTTTATGAATAGCCCTTATCACTTTGATAGTAGTAGAAATAATAACAGTAGTAGTTGTAGGGGGTAGTAGTAGTTCTATTGATGGTATTTGTATTCACATTAGTAGAGTTCAAGGTGATGATGTTGAAGATGTCGATGATGAAGATGATGACAATGATGATTATGATGAGATAATGATGTGTATTTTGCTGTAGTTGTTATTGTCTTACTGTGATAAGTATGCGTTTTGTATACCTTACTTGTAAGTTGTTCTTATGTTTTGTAATAAATATGTATTTAATTTAAAAAAAAAAGTGAAGTCAAAAAAAATATTGAAGTCAAGATTGGGGACATTTCCTTAAAAGTAAGGGAATTCTGCCATTAACACAGGCAGTGGTTTAGAAGAGGAAGAGGAGTTATCTGACCATACTGTTCATTTGACGTCTCATGTACAGAGAGCACTAGTGAAGTGCCACTCAACTGTATGCCACATTTTGTTTGATATTTTAGTGAGCCTACGATTCCGCTGTGGCATAGTAAAGCTTCTTCATAAAGCATTCTCATTCGGGGATAAAGTGGTCAGTTTTTCTGTGTTCTTAAACTCATTGTCATCAACAAGAATATTTCAGGTAAGATTAAATAACCGTTTTCTCCAGCACAAAGGACTGTTGATATGGGTGTTCCTCAAGAGAGTGTTATTTCTCACCACTCTATTCTCACTCATGCAGGCTTTCTGATATAACAATATGTTGACACTAAAGGTGCAATTTTAGTTGTTTATGCTGGATGATATTGGTCTGTGTGCCACAAATGTTTACACTATACTTCCTTTCAAGATGTGCTGTAAACAATATTCTTGGGTTAAATGAAAGAATCTGGTTTTCTTTTATCCACTAAAAAAGCGTCTTTGTCATTTTCACCAAAAAAGTCATCGATTTTAATGGAAAGGATAATGTTGTCATCAGAATAAAATGTAATGACACTCCTATCTATCCGAGCAAACAAAATGAAATTTATTGGTTTGGTGTTATTTTCATCATCAATATTCGGCAACAAACAACATCAACTATCTCATTAAAAAGAAAAGGAAGGAAGATAATAGCTTTGTTGCTCGTTTTATCAGGTACCCCTCTTGTAAATTGTGGTTCTAATCTTGTTTATGCTGTCTCGAATTTAGTTCGTCGCGCTCATATCTTGTGGTCAGGAAGATTGTTTTACGACTTTCTGTGTCACATTTACATGAATTATCCAGTATAAATCTTTGGCATTTAAAAAATAGCGTTAGGGTTACCCGCGATGGGCTTATATTGATATGACGCTTAAAGAGCTGGGAATATTACACCTCTTGATAAAATACAGAAAAGTACTCTGTGCATGCAAGTTCATGGTGAGGGTCACACCCATTCCAAACTCAGTTGTCTCTGAACTTGATGAGGACACCTATGTTTTCAGAGAGATTAGAAATGAAACAAGTTGTACTTCTTTATCAGATTATACGCGTCCATTGATCAAGAAACTGTGCTCTATCAAAGAACAAGAACTGCTCTATCGTGTGATCAGATTGCTAAGGTTTCCTCGTCACTGCATCCACCTTTGGCTTACTGAAAGAGCTGGCATAATCTAGACACATATGGAGATTTAAACAGAATGATAACCCTCTCATTCTGGCTTCTAGGGGTTGTAGAGCTTATCAGTAACAAATATTGCTTTCATACTCCGTTCACACTGATGGCTCAGTCACGGACTCCTCTGAAGTTGGGTCTCGCTTTTGTTGTCTCCCCCTTCCTATTTTGACGCAGGCGACAAAATGGGACGGGCGACAAAATGGGACGGGCGACAAAATGGGACAGTGACCTATCTTAAGTTTTATATACAGTTAAGGTTTTCAGCAACAACAAACAAATAATAATAAATAAAATAAAAATTGCATGTTTGTAGGATAAGGGGAGATGATAAAGTTTCAGGTCTTGGTTTCAATGCCAGCCAGCTGACAGCTGCATCTCTCCCGCACGGAAGGCTCGTTTATTACGAGTAATTATCAACAACCAACAGGATGCGGACTAAGGCACAACAGTCGTCTTTTTCTCGCGTGTAAAAGTATGTGCATAGAAGCTTGCTACTTCCTTTATCCATTTTGGTCCTGGCATTGGAGGAAAGAGGACGCCAAGAAGAAGAAGGAAATCAAAGGTAAGACCATTTTAATATTTAATTCTCTCTCTCTCTCTCTCTCTCTCTCTCTCTCTCTCTCTCTCTCTCTCTCTCTCCTCAGTCTGCCTGTATGCGTCTCTCTCTCTCTCTATCATTTTTTTCTAAAGTTATGTTTGTTCTCTCTCTCTCTCTCTCTCTCTCTCTCTCTCTCTCTCTCTCTCTCTCTCCCTCACTCTGTCTCTGTCTCCCCCACTCTGTCCCTACTCTGTCTGTCTGTGTCTCTCCCACCCTGTCTCAGTTTTCCTTTATCTGTCTTTGTTTCCCCCCACTCTGTATCTGTTTGCCCCACTATGCCTCTGTCTCCCCCCCCCAACCTGTCTCTGTCTCTTCCACTGTCTCTGTCTTACTCCCTTTTAATTGTGTCAGCGAAAGAGATGATAAAAATGGAATTTTTTTTTCAGGGTTTGCACCTGCGTCATGGGCGACACTACATCGGCAGGTCGTGGAGCATCGCGAGCCCGTCAGAAGGGTAAATTTATTCAAAAAATGGACAGAGAGAAAAATACGAAACTCTTGTACAACTTTCCAAAGGTACTTTCCATGTCCCCAAATCCAAACGCACGAACTGTCAGAAAAGTGCTGTTCGCCAATTCCAAAGGCGTAGAGAGTATTTCAAAGTGGAAGGTGAAGAACTCTTCTTCAACGGAATGCAAGTCATTCCGGTCGATGAGCTTAGCAAGAAGGTCAAAGAAGCTTATAGGGACACGCTTGGCAGTGGATGCAAATCCACATGGCGAAAGGTACAAAACAAGTGTGCCGGAGTCCCTCGTCGCACTGTTGAAACCGTCCTTGGGAAATCCTCCACATATCAAGTGAACAGGCCTACATTTAGCAATAAAGTCCCACCAAAGCCAGTCACTGCGGCAAGAGTGAACGAAAGATGGCAGGTGGATTTAATGGTGATGGACAAAGATGAAGTTGTCATGCATGGGCACACTTATAAATACATACTTTCAGTCCTTGATGTGTTTTCAAGGTTTCTTATCCTGCGCCCTTTGACCAGAAAATCGAGCAAATGTGTGTCAAAGGCTTTTCAAACTATTCTTGCGGAGCACGGAATCCTGATATTGTACAAAGTGACAATGGTACAGAATTCAAAGGTTCATTCAAAAGACTACTGCTAAAGAGGGGAATCAAGCACATTCGAAGCCGCCCCTACCACCCACAGTCACAGGGAAAGTTGAGCGCTGTCACTTGGAAGTGAGAAAAAAAAATTGCATTTGCCTGCTCGCAGAAGGGGTTCAATTGGGCTAAAAAAATTCACAAAGTACAAGAAGCGGTGAACAACGTAACGAAAGAAGTTCTCGCGAACATGACACCTGCAGAGGTAAAAGCACAGCAAGGCAATAGGGCTTTGATGAGAAACAGTAGCAACAGCTAGCAGCCGATTCAGTGCGAGGATGGTAGCCCGCCACAAAGGCTCGTGTGCCATCTACAGAAAGGGCGAACAGGTATTGCTCAAATACCCTGAGATAAAAAAAAGGGTAAAGTCCCCCCAAAAAGGGTTATCCTAAAAGGGGTTGTTGTGGAAAGAAACTTGAAAGACTCGAAGTACAAAATAAAGTTTCAGACGCAAAAGGGGGAACTGTGCAAGTGGGTTTGTGTCACGAATATAACAAAGTCGAACAAAAGTATCAGAAATCCAAAATCGAAGAAGAAAGGTCACAGAGGAACAGAAAATGGACAGACAACAACAACACCGACGACAATATAACTTGCCCTATACTCCCACAGACAGAGCTGATGACTTTCAGCAGTTAGGAATGAAAGTCCTTTTGGACCCGAGGGAGGTTGTTGGAAATTGCCAATTCGAGGCAGCTGCGCATCAGATGTCTCTAATTGGCAATTTCCAGACAGGGGTCGACCTTCGAAGGCAAGCGGTCAATCACATTGCAGAGAACCTTCTGTCATATGAAACATTTATTACAGGTGATCCTGAGCAATATCTAAGTCAAATGAGTCGAAGCTCGACCTACGGGGACCACGTTACCTTGCAGGCGCTATCAAGAATCCACAACGTGCAGATCTTGATAGCGTCTGCAAGGGGCGCAGAATATTCGGTGCTAGTGTCCCCCGACGGCTCGTACTCTCACCAGAGGTTCCTTCTTACCCTCGGGCATTACCCCGAGGGTATGGGGGAACATTACGTCAGCCTGGATCTGGACGAGACGCGGGCGAGCGTACTCTGGTGGGCGACGCGTTCACACCATGACGACAGAGGGGAGCGGATGTGATGAGGGGGGCGGTGGAGGTGATGATGAGGATGATGGATGTGATGAGGACGATGGATATGATGAGGTGGACGATGGACGTGATGAGGGGGGTGATGGATGTGATGAGGGGGGACGGTGGATGAGGAGGTGGACGATGGACGTGATGAGGGGGTGATGGATGTGATGAGGGGGACGGTGGATGTGAGGAGGTGGACGATGGATGTGATGAGGGGGGTGATGGATGTGATGAGGGGGACGGTGGATGTGAGGAGGTGGACGATGGATGTGATGAGGGGGACGGTGAACTTGGTATGGGAGACGTTGACTATTGCATGTCAGAAGGCCATGAGTTTCTCCCTCGAGAGATACAGGCCAGGATAGTACATTTCGCTCTGCAATCATCTCCAGCAAGTCGGTTCACTTTGCAAAGAGTTAGTAGATTTTTCTACGATGTGGTCTCTAGAGTCCCTCCCCCACGTCTGCACATTAGTACCACCTTGCTTCCGAGATTGCCAAATCCTGTCAGCGTGCGCCGTCTAGTCCAGGCAGCCGGCCGAGGTAGTGGCCTCGCCATCGCCATTCAGCGCATTCTGGCCACTTCGCAGTGGTATAACGCGTGGCTATGGCTCCGACCAGAAGAGTTCGATTGGTATTCGGTCATCAATGTCTATTACCGAAACCGCAATATCCACTGAGGTAGAATACGTTTTACTGATGAAGCATTTCTGATACCGTTTTGGTCCAATTCGACACGCCAAGTAAAGACATTGTTTCAATTTTCATTTATATTTTTAATGATTGTCAGCCTGAAAAAAGTTTTGTCACACCATGAATGCGTTTTACTTTTCTTGCCATTAGTCATGTCTATTGCTAAATGTGTTGACCAAGTAAATAACTTGTTTCCTCCCATTGGATACAAAATGAACAAAAACATTCCTGATTTTTTACATGATAAAGGGTGTTTTTTTTAAACAAATCTTGCACCTACATATGCATGTTGCGAAAATATGTTGACCAATCTAAAATACTGTTTCCTTTTGTTGGATTTATGGTTTAAAATGAAAAGAAATGTCTGCCTAAAGGTTTTGTAATATTAAGAATGCGGCTTTTTTTATGTGTAACGTTTTCTGGCGGGTTTTAAACAGATGTGTCCCCTTATGATGTATGTTACGAAATATATTTACCAACTAAGGACATTGTTTCCTGTCATTTGGTTTACAAAGTAGACGTAAAGTAAAAGTAAAAGTAAAGTAAAATGCCTGAAAATGTGTATATTGTGAATGTCACTTGTTGCTGTTTTATTTGTTTGAATCCTGCCACAAAAATCATGTATATTGCAAAATGTCCTTACCAAGGAAAGACATTGTTTCCTCTCATTAGAAATTTTCTTTTTTAATTTCGTTATCTTGAAGTCTTTCTTGTACAAACTACTTGGCACTAAAGATGTGTGCTGTAAAATATGTTGACAAAAACATTGTTTCTTCTTATTTCGTTTACAAAAGAATTGTCCACTAATAAAGAATTGTTTCCTCTAATTGGGTTTACAAAATAAATGATTGCATGTACTGCAAATATATCTGAGTATCGGTCCAACAACTGTGTCTTACTGCTTGCTTGCCCCCCCCCCCCCCCCTCTCTCTCTCTCTCTCTCTCTCTCTCTCTCTCTCTCTCTCTGTACTCACTACAAACATGTCACACGCACGCACGCACACACACACACACACACACACACACACACACACACACACACACACACACACACACACACACACACACACACACACACACACACACACACACACACATACACACATTGGCATAAACCCTTTGCCGGCGCACAGACACAGACACACTGTGGCAGACACGCGCACGCACACAGACATATACACACACATACACGCACATGCTCACACACACAAGTACACACACGTACACACACACACGAGCCTTCCGTGCGGGAGAGATGCAGCTGTCAGCTGGCTGGCATTGAAACCAAGACCTGAAACTTTATCATCTCCCCTTATCCCCTACAAACATGCAGTATATAAAACTTAAGATAGGTCACTGGCACTTTTTTGTAATATGTTATATACTTAATTAAATTATTTACTTCTGCTTTGTGTTTCAGTTACCCAAATTTGTTTTTCATTGTTAGCAAATATAGCAAGTAATTTAGCTCTGAGAGATAAAGAGGAATGTTTTTTTTCAAGTGTCTGCACGTTCCGTTCAAACGTACTTTCGAACAGAAATAAAAATGCTATCAATTATTTTCTTATCTACAGGCCCCGTAATTGACGGGGGTGTCAAAATGGGATAAGGTAGACGTCCCATTTTGTCGCCCGTCCCATTTTGTCGCCTGCGTCAAAATAGGAAGGGGTGACAAAATGGGACGTGTATGAAGACGTCCCATTTTGTCGCCCGTCCCCT
>JADBJO010034929.1:0-12865 GCA_016801955.1 Conus betulinus
ACATTTCTCGAGTTGCTCCAGACTCTTACTTCCTCGTTGGAGGTGGAGCATCTACTGGTGGGGCTTTGGGCTCTTCGCTGAGTGAAGCGTTTTCCAGTAGCTCTCTTCTGTCTTCACCCTCGCCGTTATGGTTAAATATATATGTATAAATGTGTGTGTTTGTATTTTCATGGGTGTGAGAGTTTGTACGCCAAAGATGGGATTGGCATTTATTCGATCAGTACATATTTAAGTAGGCATTGAGGTCATTATTATAAGGTTGCGATGGTGTTTAGTGAATGGCTCTGTTTGGGGAGCTACTTGTAGGCTTGACTTTTAAAAATGGTATCTAGTTCTGTATTGGAGTCGGTCATATTTGGATAAATGATTGGAGTCGGGATAGTACAGAAGCGCTACTTCAAGGATTGAAGCCAATTATTATTATACTTATTTTTTTCACAAACATTGCAAGTCGGGTCTGGAACGGAACAAATTTGCCGCCACGAACATTCAGTCAACTAGCGGAGATTTCCAATGTGGTGGGCTCCCGCCATAGTCCCGCTCCTCGTCTTGTTTGTCTCTGTCGGTTTTTTTTTTATGTAAGTATTTTGTAGATAATATGAAGAATGAATAGTTTTATGAATTTCATCTGGCTTAATTAAAATGTAATGTGAACTTCCAGAGTTTATGGTATTGTAATTGGTAATGTAACTGCGGACAAAATTGAGATTGTAGTAAAGGAACATAAGGAAAAAGAAGGAAACAGGCAATGATCAGGAAACAGGTGCAACCAAAGAAAAACATTTCATCTTTTTTTGATTCTTTAAATTGTTTAAATTGTACGTAACACGGTCCACACATGCCCTGGCATTCACACACATTACCACAAATTATCATGATGATTTTGTTTTATGCGGCGAGGGACTGACATCCGCCGCAGGGTGCTTTTCGTTTCTTGGGGAGATAGTCACAGTTGCTGATGTTGGGCGACCTGGAGGATGGTCCCAGAGAGGAGGATATCGGAGCAGAGCCTCAGGAGTGCTGGAGGAGTCCGGTGCAGGAAGGATCTTCTAGACGCCAGTGAAGAGAGCAGACCAGTCCTTGCTCCAAGTATCTAATCAGCGGGACAGTCAGTTCAAACAACTCAGTTATGTGACAAGTGTGTGTGGTGTATGGGCTGTGGATCTGTGTGCGTGCGCTAGTGTGATCTAACGTATAGTGTTATGCCCTGTTTGTTGTATTAGTTTTTTTCTCCCTGGCCTCTTCGGTGTTGGGGGGTAGCTTTAGATGTGATAGATTGGGTGGCAGTGGGGGGAGAGCCGGGTGGTGGTGTTTTTTGTTTTTTTTTAGGGGGTCCCCTCTATTGGGTTATTTTGTCCCTTAGCGAAGTTTAGCTCCTGATAGGATCTACACTCTTCTTTGTTTTTTTTTCTTTGTAGTTATTCTTTTTCCTGTCTTTCCTCCCTCTTCTTTGATAGGTGCCCCATTTCATAATGGAGTGTATGTGTGAGTGATTGGGATGTTTTGAATATATTTGGGTAAATTTGTTATATTTAAAATTTAATAAATATTATTTGTTCCGTACTTCCTGGAGTGGTCTGGAGATAGTGAGTGGTTTAGTGTTGTCTCTCTATGCTCTTTGTCTGTCCCTGCCTCATTCCCGCTGACAGGGTCTTTTACCCTTGACATATATGGGGGCTCGTCCGGGATTGAGGTCAGGTAGTACAGACAGGGAGTACTAATTTGAGCAGCACTTGACCCTTACTTGCCTTCCGCGCTCCCGGAGGTGCGGGTTTGTGTTTGTATTAGTGTAGCGGGAGGTTGGTTGGGGAGGGGTTCTAGAGTGTAGGGAACCCTTCAGCCGGAGCGGTTACCGGATCGGATTTGCCGCAGCGGAGATTTGCGCTACTTGGCAACGTCGCCGGCGTTCAATTCATCGGATCCGAGCCGGTGTTTGTTCGTTTGTACCATCGGTTAGTTTGCGTTAGTTATTTATTCCGTAGTTTTATATTTTATTGAAAATATATTTGGGCAAAGTAAAGTGGGGAGGTTATTTTTGGACTAGTAGGTTTTGCTTGTGCAGAGTCTTCAGGTCAGTGTTGTGTTGTTTGTACTGCCTTAGGAAGTAGGTCACATTTTGCCAGTACCCAAGCCTGCGACTGTTTTTAGGCAAGGTGAGGTAGGTAGGCTTGCGGAATTCCATTTTTATTTTTTTTGCAAAATCAGTGTGCTAGGGGAGCCACAAATCTCCAATCCTCTTGCTTTCTCTTCTATTACTAATTGTTGAATTGTTTTTCTTTGCGCTCAGGTGATATTTTGCATAGTATAACGACTTTCCTTTTCTGCTATCTTCTATTCTTATCTTTCGCTTAAGCAGTTTATATTGTTTACCTAGCCTAATTACCTGAAACATTAAGGTGAGTGGAGGTTGGTGTGAACAATAAAGTTGTTGAGTGGTGTGCCAACCCAGCGCTGAGCGAAGTGATTTTTTTTTCTTTTTTATTGAAGAAATTCAAACCTAGATCATTAAACTTTACCGATAAACTCTATAAGTAATTACCCAAGAGCTAAGTTTGCAGACTTGCGGGCCCGTTTCCATGGGAAAAACCGTGTTGTTGCGTGCGTGTTGCCGACTTTTTCTTCCGGAGTCTAATAGTGCAGTGCAAGTGGTAGACTTTGGACGCTGGGTTCATAAAACAAAAAAAAAAAATAAAAAAAAAAAGTTGCGCTGCCGATGTGTACAACGTGTCGTGCGTGTTTACCGTTTCAGTTCTGCGTGCGTTTCCGTCGTTTGATTGTTGCGCTATCCGTTATTTATTTTACTGCGTATGTTGGTATATTGTTTACTTCAGGCTCCGTCGTTTATTTGTTTACTGCTGCTGCGAGGTCCGTTGTTTACCGTGACGTCATTGGGTTAGCAGATTCAGATTTGACTAGTGTAGCGAGTTTCAGAAGATTGGGCTTCATTGCGTACTAGCATTTGTCGAGAGAAGGAAATCGGGTCAACGTTGGCTTGTGACCAACATTGAGGTGTCAGCCGTTTGATTTTTGTTTAATCTGGGTTCATTCTCTTTCACCGTTGTTGAGACAGTTGGTCACGTTGAGTGACACCACCTTTCGCTTTGTAGACTAGAACATTTCTGGAGCTGAAATGGGTTGTAGGGAAACGTTTTTTGATTGCGGTGGAACCTAAGGGTTACTGGCTGTGCAAGGATCAGTCACGGGGAGAGTTGACTGAATTGTTTTTCGAAATTCTGCCAGGTAACACTTGGTTTTGTGTGGACGCAGACATATACATTTCCCTACTTTTTGGAAGTATTCTCACTGGCAAGGTTCAAGAGGTTTAATGTTTTGATTGTGTTGAGAGATCCAGTTCATTAGGTTACACTTAGCCTATTTTAGTCGCTATTGAGGGGTGACTGGGGATCTGTGCAAATACTCTTGACACAAGAGAGTGGAACTTTATTTTGTTAAGCGAAAAAAAAATTCTTTTCTAGTTTCTATTAGCGGTGAGAAGGTGTACACTTTTGACCACTTGGTTTTGAATCAAGTTAGCGGCAGAGCATAATAGTGTTCACTATGGCTACAGGGAAAAGTCGTTACCTCACAACAGATCCCAGTAAAAGGGCCTGGAATTGTGCCGGGACTAAGTATGCCTAACGTCCCTACTACTACGCAGCGTGACAATTGGAACAACTACACAAGTCGTCTTTTCGTCAGGCGAGGTTCAGCCAGCCATCATTGCTTCCCCTTCAGTGTGTGTTTGCCATCTACTCCCCAGGGAATTAGGCCTTCTTACGGTGGTACGCCACCGCCTTCTACCTTGACATCGTCTCCTATAGTACCCTTTCAGGGTGACTACTTACAGAGGTTTACACCTCCACTTTTACTTCTGGATACCCAACCATGGATCCTTTCATGGTGATGAAACTTGAGAGAGAAGAAGAAAGGAAGCAATGGAGAGAAGAGAGCGGGAAGAAAGGAGGAAGAAAGGGAGGCCAAGGAAAGACGGGAAAAGGAGAGAGAGAAGCCAAGGAAAGAAGGGAAAAGGAAGAGAGAGAAGCCAAGGAAAAAACGGGAAAAGGAAGAAAAAGAGGCCAGGGAGAAGAGAGAAGAAAATAGATGGAAATAGAGATGAGAAGAAAAGACGGTTGGAAAGAGAAGAGAGGACAGGCGATGGCAACAAGAGATGGAAGAAAAGCGACAAAAGCGAGAAGAGAGGGCGGTTCAAGAAAAAGCAGAAAGAGATGCAAGATAAAAGGGAACAGAGTTTCCAAGCAAAGATGGAAGAGGAAAGGAATCAACTAGAACAGAAGTGCTAGAGCATTTGGGTATTACTCCAGGGGAGGAAACCACTTCATCACCTGGTGTTCAAGAATCATCACAAAATGCCGAGGGAAACCAGGATTAACGTGGACCTGCACTTAGCCCCACCATGCTACACATGCCCGTGTACAGTGAGGGAGATTCCATTGATACCCTTCCTTTAACACTTTGCCCAGTCAGTGCAGATAGTTTTCCACTTGAATAATGAACAGAAGGGCATTATATCTTGTTGGAAACTTGATAGGAAAGCCAAGGAAGCATTCATCAACATTCCACAAAAAAAACAGTTACGAAGAGTTGAAAGGTTGCTTTGCGCCGGAGGATGCACATGACTGCAGAATCATATAGGAGGCAGTTCCACACCATGAAGAAGATGGGCAGATTGAACTTTCCAACAGTTCAGAGACAGACTGTCAAGAGTGTTAGACTATTGGTTGGAAACTGCGAGATGGATGTCAAAGATTGTTTCCTGCTGGAACAACTCATGAACTGTGTTTCACCTGACTTACAGTGCAAGTTAGGGAGAGGTCAACCAGAGTCATTCAAGCAGGCCATCAGATTGCGGAAGCTTTCGCAGATGCCCAGCATTATTTTAGGCCAGCGTACCAGGGACAAGCAAGGAAACAGGCAAAGGAAACCAACACTGGACAAGCCTCTCAGCCTGATAAGTGGTGCTAAGTTCTCCAAAGGAACCACCGCCGTGGCGAGTGGTTAGCGTCGCGGACCTCCCGGCTGGGAGGTCGTGGGTTCGAATCCCATCAGAGTCATGTGGGTTTTTCTGCCCCGACCGGCTCCTACCCCAGAATTGAGTTTTGCTGCGAGACATCATCTTAATCATCCTCATTCTCATCGATCAGCATTAAAAAAAAAATGTCTCAAGTTCTGTGGCCCTTCATGCCCTGCTCTCATGGTGACCTCAATTTCGATGTCCTCTCCACGTCTGTGGCCTTGGTTTGGGTTCCGTCGGGGTCACCGGTATCGGGCGAGTCCATGGGGGCTGTCGTTGGACGGACGTGGTGGCGCCCTCCGGAGGGGGAGAGCTCACTCACGCCGGCTCCGCGACTAAGCCATTATTGTCGTCAGTAGGGGGCTTAGTAGTGGTGTCCTGCGTATGTTAGATCAGAACAGGCGCCACTGAACACCACCGAAGTGACTCGGCAGCAGTGCAGTGTCTCCTCCGGTGGGTTGCCTCTTGACGACTTGACATTGACTGCTCCCTGTGGATTGCAAGCCAGCCATTGAAGCCATTCGTGACACTGGAACCACGACAATATTCGTCGACGACGAGAGTTGGTACCCCAGAGGCGCCACGTTGAAGAGAATGTCAGGTATCAGGGATCGAATCTTCCTCCAAGTGTGAACAGGTGTACTGTCCTGGTGGATATTTCCACACCATACTTCCAAGGAATGGTATGGGCAGTGGTATTACGGCAGCCAGCATATTCCCTTCTGATTGGGAACTCGGTATTTTTTGAGGATGGTCGCACCAGTGACATTTCAGTCAAGTTGTCACCGGAAGTGTTTGTGGCTGCCACTATGCGTTCACAAACGCAAAGAGAAAAAGGAGCTTTGAAAACCTCTACTGAAACCATTGTCCCAGCATGATATGGTGACGTTGGATCCAGCTACCTTGCGAGGTCTTCAGGTAAGGGGTCCTACGATCAACACCATTCGGAATATGGTAGGGAAACCTCCCAAGGACAAGAAGAGTGGATCAGTGTCGTCGTTCATCAAGCGACAAGGATTGATCCACAGACAATTTGCATCGCAAGATGTGTCAGTAACCCAGTTGGTGGTGCCTAAAGCGTTATGAAACACAGTTCTACGCCTTGGACACGATACTCCTATGGCAGGACATCTAGGCACAAGACGTTACACTGGAAAGAATCCAACATGACTTCTACTGGCCTGGAATGTCTCAAGATGTCAGAAGTATTGTCGAACTTGTGATGCGTGTGTCAAAGGACTACTCCCAAGGGGCGAATTATCAAGGTTCCTCTGGAATAGTGCCCCTGATTGGAACGCCTTTCAGCAAGGTCGGGGTTGACCTTGTTGGACCTATTATTCCTACTTCAGATCGAGGGCATCGATACGTGCTTGTGATGGTGGATTATGCAACTCGCTATCCAGAGGCAGTGCCACTCAAGAGGATTGATGCAGTGACGGTAGCAGAAGTACTTGTGGAAATATGGTCGAGGACGGGCATTCCAGATAAGGTAATGTCAGATCAGGGAACCCAATTTCTTTCAGAAACCATGTCTGAAGTGTATAAACTCCTTCAGATTCAGCGGGAAACCACAACGCCATATCATGCTCAGGCCAATGGACTTGTGGAGAGATTCAACGGAACTCTCAAGTAAATGCTATGGAAAACTGGCGCAAGAACAACCCAGGAATTGGGATCGCTTCATTCCGGCTGTATCGTTTGCGTATAGAGAAGTTCCACAGGAAAGTATGGGATTTTCTCCCTTTGAGTTACTCTATGGCCGTACAGTCAAAGGACCCATGGCGATATTGAGGGACCAGTGGACCCGTGAAGAAACAACAGATGAACCCAGGACTCGAAGTTGAGTATGTGTTGGAGCTCAAGGAAAAGATTGCTTCTACCTGCGAGTTAGCCCACAGAAATCTTGCACATGCTCAGAAGCGGTATAAGTCTTTCTATGACAAGAAAACCCACCAGAGATGGTTTGAGCCAGATGACGAAGTCTTGTTGTTGCTTCCCTTGCATCACAACAAGTTGCAACTATCGTGGCAAGGACCATTCAAGATCGTAAAACGTGTCGGCGATTGGGACTATGTTGTGCGCATAAAGGGGAAGGAGAAGCTCATACATGCCAACTTGTTGAAAAAGTATGAGAGAAGAGAAACCTGCAGCGCTGGGTATGCACCAGTAGTCATCGAAGAGACTAAGGAGATGCCTCCTGTTACGTTTGACATTTCATGTGTGACTACACGATCCAAGGAATCCTGGGAAGACGTAGAGGTCGCTGAAGGACTGTCTGGGGAACAGAGGGGAAAACGTGCGAGCCCTTTGTAGAGAATACCAAGATGTTTCTCTCAGATGTACCCTTAAGGTGCAACTTAGGTACCTGTTCTCTAGTGCTCACTCAAGAAGAACCAGTCAGGGTGCGACATATCCTTTGCCCCATTCTCAAACAGAAACCATCAAGACTGAAATACAGGATATGCTGCGCGTGTGGGTGATTGAGCGTTGTAGTTCGCCTTACTTCTCACCTATTCTGTTAGTCAGGAAACCAGACGGAAAGATGAGGTTCTGTGTCGACTTTCGTCGACTAAATAAGGTGTTGAGATTCGACGCTGAACCTATCCCGGACGTTGACAAGATCTTCGCCCATTGGCTAAGGCGCAGTATTTCACAAAACTTGATTTAGCAAAGGGATATTGGCAAATACCAATGGAACCTGCCGACAGAAGCAAGACTGCCTTTACTACTCCTGAGGGCCAATTCAGGTTCAGAGTTATGCCCTTTGGGCTCAAGACTGCAGGAGCCGTCTTCAGCAGGATAATGAGACTCGTGCTTGAACCGTTGCAGATGAGAGATGTCCACAATTTTATTGATGACATATTATTGGCCACCGAGAGCTGGGAGAGACACATGGAAGCGCTCAGGATGCTTTTTGAACGTCTGCGACAGGTACAGCTGGCGGGCCCATCCCACTAAGTTTCGGATAGGGGAGACTGAAAATTTCCTTTTTAGGTCACGTCGTGGGAACAAGGATTCATGGCTCCTGAAAGTGACAAAGTTCAAAGGATTGAAGAGGCTAAACCGCCAAAGACCAAGAGGGAATTACGCTCGTTCCTTGGTCTCGTAGGCTACTACCGCAAATTCATTCCCCATTTTAACTGAAGTGGCAAAACCCTTGAAAGACAAACTGGAGCTCGAAAGCCGGAAACGCTGATGTGGGGAGATGCAGACGTAGCTGCATTCGAGAAACTCAAGGGAGCGATTCTCCAACAACCCGTCCTGCAGTTGGCGAACCCTGAGAAGCCATTTGTACTCAGAACAGACGTGTCCAGCACCGGTTTTGGGGGCAGTACTCTTGCAGGATCAAGGGAAAGGATTGTTACCCATCGCCTTCGCAAGTAAGAAACTAGTGGGAGCGGAAAAGAATTACCACACTATCGAGCAAAGAGTGCCTTGCAGTGGTATGGGACACATGCCGATTCTACCCTTACCTGTACGGGCGGGAGTTTGTTCTCCAAATGGATCACCATCCCCTTGCCTATCTACACATCGCATTCGGCCTGTCAGCCGACGCCTTATGGGATGGGCAATTGAACTGCAGAGTCTTGCTTTCTCTTTTTCAGCATATCCCTGGATGCTGTAATGTGGAAGCTGACTACCTGAGTCGAATATCTTAAGTCCAATGGAGTATGACCAGTGTTGTAGAAAAGGGAAGTGACTGTGTATAACCCCTTTTTAAAAAAAGGGTGTGTAGAGTTGTGCAATAAAAGTAGCAGCTTGTGTGCACCATTCAAGGAACTTTCTAATGTGTGAAGGTTGATAATTGGTTTTTATTATGCATGGTCGTATATTTAGACCAGTTTCCTTCGGGGCTGCATCAAGCTGTGCCTCATTGGCACAAGTTTTTTTTGGTTCGGGGGTAGTGTCACGGGCAGACCAGTGTTTGAACTTATACATTGAGTTTTAAGGGGCTGTTCGTCACAGAGGATGACAGCGGCTTACACCTAGTATGTGGAGTGCAGAGGAGAGGGGGGTAGCTCCTCTGTCACATTCAGTTTGTGCACCGCCCGTGTGGATCATGCATCCCCTCCGTAAACCTCACATAGGTGTAGTGTGAGAGGGAAGAGGGAGACCTGGATGAAGGGGGGGGGTGTGTGTGTGTGTGTGTGTGCAGTCATTTTAATAACGGTGCAGGGAAATGTCTTGCACGTGTTCTGTGCGTAAAGTGTGTTGTTAATGCTTAGCGTGGGTTGAATGTGAGTATGTGTTTTATGTAGGGTGGAGGGGAACCTTCTATGCTATGCCAGTGTTCGGCGCTCTCATTCTCTTTTTTTTCTTTTGCTTTTCCGGTAAGAGGCCACGTCCTCCGTTGGTAGCCATTTTATTTTTCCACTTCGTCGTGGAGAGTAGTGGAACTGGGCCGGAACCCTTCGCTGGGCGGAAGGCAGTCCGCTGAACTTGGGAAGGATCTCAATCCTTGGGCTACCAACAACATTCTTCAGAGTCGTTCCAGACTCTTACTTCCTTCGCTGGAGGTGGCGCATGTACTGGTGGGGCTTTGGGCTCTTCGCTGAGTGAAGCTTTCCAGTAGCTCTCTTCTGTCTTCACCCGCCGTTCTGGTAAGTATATATGTATAAATGTGGTGTGTTGTATTTTCGTTGGGTTTGAGAGTTTGTACGCCAAGATGGGATTGGCATTTATTCGGTCAGTACATATTTAAGTGGCATTGAGGTCATTTTTTTAAGGTGGATGTTTAGTAATGGCTCTGTTTTGGGGAGCTACTTGTAGGCTTGACATATGTATCTAGTTCTGTATTGGAGTCGGTCATATTTGGATAAATGTTGGAGTCGGGATATTCCAGAAGCGATACTTCAAGGATTGAAGCAAAATTATTATTATTTTTTTTTAAACATCAAGTCGGGTCCGGAACGGAACAAATTGCCGCCGACTAACATTCAGTCAACTAGCGGAGATTTCCGATGTGGCGCTCCCGCCATAGGTCCCGCTCCTCGTCTTGTTTGTTTGTCTCTGTCTTTTTTTTTAATGTAAGTATTTTGTAGATAATATGGAAGAATGAATGAGTTTTATGAATTTCATCTGGCCTTAATTTAAAATGTAATGTGAACTTCCAAGAGTTTATGGTATTGTAATTGGTAATGTAAATGAGACAAAATTGAGAATTGTAGTAAAGGAAAATAAGGAAAAGAGGAAAACAGCAATGATTCAGGAACAGGTGAAACCAAAAGAAAACAGTTCATTCTTTTTTTGAATTCTTTAAATTGTTTTAAATTGTACGTACACGGTCCACACATGCCCTGCATTCACACACATTATCCACAATTATCATGATTATGCGGCGAGGGACTGACATCCACCGCAGGGCGCTTTTTCGTTTCTTGGGGAGATAGGTCACAGTTGCTGACGTTGGGCGACCTGGAGGATGGTCCCAGAGAGGAGGATACTGGAGCCGAGCCTCAGGAGTGCTGGAGGAGTCCGGCGCAGGAAGGAGTCTTCTAGACGCCAGTGAAGAGAGCAGCCAGTCTTGCTCCGGAGATCTAATCAGCGGGACAGTCGTCAACAACTCAGTTATGTGACAAGTGTGTGTGGTGTATGGCTGTGGATCTGTGTGTGCGTGCGCTAGTGTGATCTAACGTATAGTGTTATGCCTGTTTGTTGTTGTATTAGTTTTTTTTCTCCCTGTCCTCTCTTCTGTTTGTTGGGGGTAGCTTTAGATGGTGATAGGTTGGGTGGCAGTGAGATCCGGGTGGTGGTGTTTTTTTTTTTTTTTTTTAGGGGTCCCCCTCTATCGGGTTATTTTGTCCCTTAGCGATAGTTAGCTCCTGATAGGATCTACACTCTTCTTTGTTTTTTTTTTTTTCTTTGTAGTTATTCTTTTTCCTGTCTTTCCTCCCTCTTCTTTGATAGGTGCCCCAATTTCATAAATGGAGTGTATGTGTGAGTGATAGGGGTGTTTAATCTATCTGGTTACTGGTTCTTCCATCTGGGATACCCATGTCAGTTTGTGGATGGTTTTGTGTTGGAAGATGGTACCACCTATCACCAGACCGTTTTCAAGACACGCACCTGCAAAAGCTGTCCATTGTCATTTCTATCTCCCACTCCCTCTTGTCCCATGCAAGTCTCATGCCCGATGTTGTCTGCTCCGACTTTCGCATTGAAGTCTCCCATAAGAAGTAGGATGTCATGCTGTGGTGTCTTGTCTATCTGTTCCTGTAGGATGTTGTAGACAGGTCTTTCTCCTCCTCCGTGGCTTGCTCTGTCGCTGCGTAACACCGTATGATGGTGGTCTTGGTATACTTGGAGAAGAATCTGGCTGTGATGATTCTTGAGTTGACTGGCTCCCATCCCATCAAGCTCTTCCTGGCCTCCTTATCCATGATGATACCTACTCCCTCTTGATGTTGCCCGTTGGTGCGACCAGAATAACATACTGTCTCTCCTGAGCCAAGGGTCATGATGCCTGAGTCCGTCCACCTCATCTCACTGATTCCTAGGATGTTCAGTCTATACTTCTTCATCTCTTTCACCGTCTGTGCAGTCTTTCCAGCTTCACACAGCGTTCGCACGTTCCAGGCTCCCACTCTCACCTCTTGTTTGGGATTCGCTAAGGACATTGTCGGAGCAGAAGCTTCCGTCCGGCTTTCACTCCTACTCGTCATACAATGCATTGCTGCATCTGCCCTGAGCTCGTCCCCGAGCTTTGATTGGATCTTGTTGGCGTTTCTGTATCAAAGCTTTTTTTTTTTACGTGCGGAGGAGTCGGATCTCATCGGTTCCCCAGTGACAGGAGAGTTCAAGGGGTCAGCACGTTTTCTGATGTGGACAGGCATCATGACAGTATGGCGCGAGTGTTTTCTCTGATGCAGGTATGGCATCATGAACGCATGAATGGTTTATTCTCCTGGTCTGGATCTTGGGCCAATGTTTGTGTAAAGGCCATAACTTTATATTCTTGGAGGATGTGGGTATTCTTTCCCTGGCAAGAAGGAGGAATCTTGTAAGAATTTATTGATATCAATTCGTAACTTGATTTATTTCTCAGTGTGAGAGAGAGAGAGAGAGAGAGAGAGAGGGGGGGGGGGGGGAACATGTATAGAATTTGTTTATTAATTTCTGAAATGTGTTAAACATTGTCGGAATTGTTAGATTCGTTTAGTAAAGTGTTTTCACCGGAGAGAGGGGGAGAAGAAAAAACATTTGGTAGTGCGCCTTTTGGTTGATTGGAGGGATTGCGTGTGCGTATGGAGTAAATGCTGTTATGAATGCGTGTGTGCAAGAGTGACAGTGTGACAGTGTTTGCGAGAGAGAGAGAGAGAGAGAGAGAGAGAGAGAGAGAGAGAGAGAGAGCGTGTACGTCTTTCTGTACAAGATATTTTATTAAAGTCCCCAAGGCAGAAGTAGTCAGCAAATCCGTGTAGCGCATTTTAAATGCAAATGTGCTTTCCCAGTCGTTAATAAGTTTTTTGAAGAGAGAGAGAGAGAGAGAGAGAGAGAGAGAGAGAGAGGAGAGAAGAGAGAGAGCGAGAGAGAGGAGAGAGAGCGATTTTCTTTTTTAAGAGTGTCTGGTTAATTGTTACAGATTGTGGTTCATTCTGTTCAAGGAAACGAGTCAGCAGAACAATGAAAAATACAGAACGTGCTTGATATAGGAAAGAGGCAATTCTGTCATGACCCAGGTTGATATTGCACTCTCTGCATTCAAATACATATCACAGATGATTTTAAACATTTTATATTGTAACGCGCGACACACACTAACACATCTTGTTGCAGAAAACAAATCTGCAGATCTAAATAACATTACACACAATTCACTGAAGAAAACGACTA
>JADBJO010034930.1:0-12865 GCA_016801955.1 Conus betulinus
GACTGTGCATGAACAGAAATCAGAAGTTAGCATGACTGATGACACTGCAAGAAAGTCCATCGTGAAGAGGAGTCCAGATCACGGAAAAAAGCACAGAATTCAGTTCTCAACAACGAACATAATAACAGTCAATCAGGGATTAAAAAAAAAAAGTTTATAAACAGATGCGAGAGTGCTGCTGTCATGGTGAAGAACCAAGTTTTCCGTTTTCAACCCCTCTGCTGTGTTGAGCCGCCTTTCACCTCTTCCTTCAAGGCACCGAAGCGGTCATCCATTTGCCTTGACATTTCTAAATACGACACAATGTCTCTTATTGTGGCATTGTCTGAATGGGCTGTATGTGATTCATTAACATCAAAAGAATCTCCATTATCACAAGCGCAGTCTGTCAAACAGATTTCCATCTGGAACGAAGGCGTCAGCGTCATGTTGTCTGGAAGTCTGTGTTGTAGTTACCGACGGAATGTGTTCACATCCTCTTTCAAAAAATTCCATACACTCTCTACAATCGATTTCTTTGTCAACACCATTTTCATGCGAGATTTGTAATTTTCGGAGAAAAGTTACTTTTTCACAGTCTATGTCACACTGTGCCAAGTGGATGTGCTGTGTTCCATTGCCGGACTGTGCACTTGGTGCAGGGCAAGGTGCAGATGGGGGGGGGGGGGGGGGTCAGAAAACTGACAGATGTCCGCACATGACACTCCAGTCTTGTTTTCACTCTTGTCGGTGTGGTAGAACAAACTAGGTGGCTTTGGTCAGGCACAGACTGGACGGAGTAAAAATACGTTCACACTAGCCTTTTTTCTTTCTGTGTTGTTCGGCCCCTTCTCCTGTCCCTGCTGATCTGTGATGCACATTTCCTCCTCAACACAGCAGTTTGCGCTAAGGTTGTTATGGCAGGGAACGGTCGGACATTTGTTTTGGTGTAAGGATGACAACAGTATGGTTTTTCCTACCTTCAATTTTGAAAGATGATGACACCATCTGTCGCAGCGCGGCGTACACCATGTGTTCTACACTCGATGGTAGACCGTCAACCGAAAGAACAGACAAAATTATACCAGAGCTGAAGACAGTTCGACTTGCTGGCAGCCAGCCAAGGGGAGTCGAGAGAGAGAGAGAGAGAGAGAGAGAGAGAGAGAGAGAGAGAGAGAGAGAGAGAGAGAGAGAGAGAATACATGTAAATCGTTCTTAATGGGTTTGACAAGGACTTGCAATATTATTTACATAGAATTTGAGGTTTGAATCTGCTGTTGAAATTGTTGATAAATTGTACAATTCCATGTGTGTGTGTGTGTGTGTGTGTGTGTGTGTGTGTGTGTGTGTGTGTGTGTGTGTGTGTGTGTGTGTGTGTGTGTTGTGTTGTTGTGTTGTTGTTGTTGTTGTTGTTGATTTCTTTTTTTTTTTCTCCTTTAAAAACAAAAGCATTCCTGGTTGCCTCTTGAGGACAAGATGAAACATGACATCAGTGTCACGTTTTGATGTACAGCCACTAGGATCTTGTTGCTGCTGCAGACACCAAGGAGGCTGTGGCGAGTCTTGTTCTCACCGCTGATTCTTGTGTTTTGACCAGTGCCACCACAGGCCTTTCTACCAGGCAAGACCCCATGGCCAGTCGCAGCAACGATGCGGCTCACATCGCTTAGGAAGTATTGCTGATCCCAGCGTTGTGCGTCTCTGTGTTTTCTGTGAACAAATCTTTGAACGAAAAAAAAAAAATGCTTCTTCTCCTCGTCATCACAGAGACGTTCTTTGGCAGTCAATCCATTTCGAATATTCCTTTAATGAAGGCATTTCCCGCCTCAAGGTTGGTTATAAGGTCTGAAGCTTCCCACTAAGCTGACGGCCAAAAGGCACGATGATCACATCATGATTGAGCAGATGCTATTATTATCCTCCAGTGTATACTGGTGTTAGTGATTTTATTTGTGTACCTAGATGTGTATCAGACTTAAGCTCGGTGATCAGTGATACTCTATGAGACAGACAGAAGAGAGAGCCACCTTTACGGGTTGAAGTATTTTTCACACAGGTTTGCCCCATTCAGTGCTGTCAAAATTCCTGTATCTTTAAAGGAAAGAAAGAAAGGAAGGAAGACAGAAAGAAAGAAGGAAAGGAAGGAAGGAAAGAGAAGGGAGAAAGGTACGGTAATGTTGCTTATAGCCCAACCGACTGCATAGGGCTATATCAGGTCGGTCATCGCGTTGAAGTCAACTCACAAGTCATTCATTCACACACAACCCTTTAAAATACATTTTCCTAAAATCACACCCGACATTTTGGTAAAAACGTTTCCTCTGTAATCTCTTTCGTTATATCAAAGATCACGTCAGGTGGAGCATCTTTGAACACAGTTTTTATGGAGCCTACTGAAGGAAGAGGGAAAGGGAAGGAAGGAAGAAAAAAAAGAAGAAAGAAAGAATGAATGAATGAATGAATGAATGATGAATGAATGAATGAATGAAATAAAGTGCAGGTCCTCATGGAATACAACGCTGTTTTTTTGGGGGGCTTGGACTCGACCATACCATGTAATC
The DNA here is from genome assembly GCA_016801955.1 of Conus betulinus. NCBI lineage: Eukaryota > Metazoa > Mollusca > Gastropoda > Neogastropoda > Conidae > Conus > Conus betulinus. The sequence continues at coordinate 2,541 of JADBJO010034930.1, forward strand.
GAATTTAGTTTGGAGCAACCTCATATTGAATTAACGGTGTCAAGTCATGGTGTGATTGTGCCTTTGCTCATCTTGAAAACTAAATCAGTTTGTCCTGTTCATAATCAGGAAACGTTCCTGGAAAGAAAACAAAACAAGAGTTTGTCTTCATGTTAATCCACTCCTCGAATCGTTTTAACTGCAAAATTGTAAATCTTCCATATCCCCTTTACAATCTTTATCACACCATCTTGCCTGGAGGTTTAATATTCTTTTATTAGGTCAGTCGCAGCCTTTGCTTTACATTCATGGTACATCTAGCGTGCACACACACACACACACACACACACACACACACACACACACACACACACACACAAACGTGCGCGCGAGTGCATGCACACACTCACGCTCAAACGCATATGCGCGCGCGTACACACACACACACACACACACACACACACACACACACACACACACACACACACACACACACACACACACGCACGCACGCACACACACACACACTCCATCTACGATGCTGATGACCAGTCTGTTTCCTGAACCATCGTCAAGGTGAAATGCCTATCCCCCTTTGTTATTCGCTCACTTAACTCGTTGAAGTTCCCTACATGAAAGAAGCGTGCTTTTCGTGACTTGGTGACCAAATGGAAGAAAGTAGACCTGATCAGTATCTAACAATATTCTTTTCAATAGGCTCATGACTAAATGGGCCAGGGAAGAAAAGGGTAAACCTGATAAATTCTTGAAGATGTTATCTGTTCGTTAGCTTTTTTCTTTCATTAGCATATCCTTTTACAGCCAGCCAGTCAGCCATGCATGCATACATACATACATATATACAAACAGACGGATAGACAAACATGTATACATGCATGCATGCATACAAACATACAAATACACATAAATACAAAAATACATATATACGTACATACATACATATATACATACATACATGCGTACGTAAATTACATAACATTACATACAAAATGGCAGGAACCAGGACACTATTCCTTACAGTGTGTTTATTTCTCATCCCTCATCTTACCAGATTTTCTTGATGATGGTGTTGCAAATGCAAAGACAACATATTGCTCTGCATGGTTACGCTCTTCTGAATTCCGCACATAACCAGATTGTTTTCTGAGGGAAAAGTCATGTGCACTTGTTTCCTTTCTGTGTTGTCTCTGGGATTTTTTTTGTTGTTTAATTATTCTTACACATACTTTAAGACAGTGCAAATATCAGTTCAATGAAACATGTGGCACTCAGTGACTAATTGTTAAATCATTGTGTATTCATAATCAGCAAAGTTCAATCGAAATTATCTTCCTGTATAAAGATTGAAATATACCTCTCGATTCAATGAAATTATCATCTAACAAATGTTTCCCAGGGTACTTAGATCAGAGCACTACTCTCCAGTTCAAGACCACAGTCCTTCACTGACAGGAAAGGGACTGAGCCATGAACTGGCGCTTCCTTTGAATATCATGCTGGAAATGTTCCACAGGCCAGAAGTAACCACGAAGTCCAGGAAAAAAAGAAGTGGCTGCCATATACAGAAAGTCATTAAAAGATTTCTGGAAATTACATGCTGTTCAGTTTCATTGTGTATATATTAGATTCGGAACCTAATCGAGGAGGTGCATTTGTTACACGCTTTGAAATAATATTATATGAATCATAGTGGATACATATGGCGTCTATTTTGTGGTACGAAACTCAATCCTACCCTCAGTTGAACCATCTTCCAAAGGCACGGCATAAATCCTCTCTCTCTGGCTCATGACCTTTTGGGGACCAACAAATATCCTTAGGTTCTACGCGCTTACATTCTGCTCTACAGCCGAGGCTAAAGATGAGTTCTCTGAAGAGCTGGAAGCCAAGATCAGTGAGAGGTATCTGCAAAGAAACACCTGTTCTTGCTCAGGGACTTCAACACCCGAATTGGTGCAGATCGCAGCTCCTGGCAACACTGCATCAGCCAATTCGGCATTGACAGGCTCAACGAGAATGGACAGCGGCTACTTGAGCTTTGCTCCTACAATGACATCTGTATCACAAACACCTTCTTCTCCATTAAGCCACACCACAGATTGTCCTGGAGGCATTCCAGATCCCGTCACTGGCATCAGCTGGACTTTGTGATCATCCGAAAACCCTTTCTCACCCATGTGCTCATCACCCACAGCTACCACAGTGCTACTTGCGACACTGACCACTACCTGGTTGATAGCAAGGTGCGTCTTTGGCCCAAGAAATTCCACTGCTCCAAGCAGAAGGGATGTCCTCGAATCACCACAGCCGTGACGTCAGTGCCTGAACTGCGTGAATGCTTCACCAGAGCCATTGACAAGGCCCTAGAGGACCACTCAACAGACAGCGCTTCATTGCTGTGGAACCACATCCATGATGTGACCCACCCATCTGCCCTCAGACACCTTTGGGAAGAGAATCAGAAAGAACGAAGACTGGTTTGAAGCAGGAATCGTTAAAGTAAGTGTCTGCCATTACTGCTAAGCAAGCCACACTCCTTAATCACAAGAGAGAGCCCTTAAAGAAGACACTAGCTGCACTCCGTAAAGCTCGTATCAACACCAAGCAGACCATGCGTAAGTGTGCCTAGGAGCAGTGGCTGAAGCTGTGCCAGGGCATCCAGTCCTCCGTCGATTGTGGCAAAATCTGCGCCATGTACCAAGGCATGAAGAAAGCACTGGACCCTAGTGCCAACAGGATCGCTGCTGAAATCGGCGTCAGGGTGGTCGGGCGGAGGAGAAATGAACTAACCCACGTCGCTGACAGTTGTGTTCTCGTAATGTATAGCCATGACCAAAACCAGGATTCAACCAGCGCGATGTGCCTCTTCAAAGAACTCTACAAGAAAATGTTCAATCAACACTGAGAACAAGAAGAATGTCCCCACCACAACCGATGGATTAGAAGAACGTCCTTCCAATGGTAACATCTTTGACAGTGCTGTTCCACACCATTCTGCCCTTACCTCTAGTCTGTCAACAGTAGGCCTATGCTTGTGCACGAGTGTGTGTGTGTGTGTGTGTGTGTGTGTGTGTGTGTGTGTGTGTGTGTGTGTGTGTGTGGGGGGGGGGGGGGGGTAGATAGTTGTGTGTGCGTGTGCGCGTGCGTCCGTGCGTGCGGGTGAAGGTACGTATGTGTCTGCGCGGGCGCGCGAGCGCTCTCGCGCGCGCGTATGTGTGTGTGTGTGTGTGTGTGTGTGTGTGTGTGTGTGTGTGTGTGTGTGTGTGTGTGTGTGTGTGTGTGTGTGTGTGTGTGTGTGTGTGTGTGTGTGTGTGTGTGTGTGTGTGTGTGTGTGTGTGTGTGTGTGTGTGTGTGCGTGTGTGTGTGTGTGTGTGTGTGTGTGTGTGTGTGTGTGTGTGTGTGTGTTGTGTGTGTGTGTGTGTGTGTGTGTGTGTGTGTGTGTGTGTGTGTGTGTGTGTGTGTGTACCTGCGTTTGCCTCTGATTGTGTAAAATTGATTAGCCCAGCAAACTATCAATTCCAGTTTTAGCATGAATTCTAAAAGATCTACAACGTCCAGGTTCTGAAACCTTGATTTGACCTATTTAGAACAAATCTGTGTCATTCTGGTCCTATTCCCTGGAACTCACTTCCACCAGAGCTGTATTGCCGTGAGAGCTCAGAATCATACAGAAGAAAGTTGCTGACCTATTTTGCTCACCCCGCACTACTTGTATAGAGATGTGATATAATGATATTACTCATGCCGCTCCACGTGCATGTTACTACTATATCATATGTAACATACACACTTACCTACATTTGGAACCTCCCCAGCATGATTGTTCTTGTTTACATGTACTATTGTTTCAAAACAGACTGCTACTATAACTGATTGGACACGTTGTGTCAGTGAATGCAGAGGTCATCGTGTGAACGATTTATGATGTGCTCGAGCATTTTATGGGTTTGAAGCAGCATGCTGCATACATTTTCAGAAGTTGTTGGAATGAACGTTTCTTTCTTTTAGCCTTACACACACACACACACACACACACACACACACACACACACACACACACACACTTCTCTCTCATCTCTCTCTCTCTCTCTCTCTCTCTCTCTCTCTCTCACACACACACACACACACACACACACACACACACACACACACACACACACAATTACAATAAACTAATGCCTTCAGCAAGCATAGAGTCTCCTATGCTGAAGGTTCATTCTGAGAAGCATTTGTTATTCCCCATTCACCCACTCAAGCACATACTGTTAGTTAGGCAGAATTATCTACCACTGAAGATATGATTGCTTACCTCCCCCTATTTCTTCAATCTAAGACATAAGCGCAAGCTTTGCTTATAATTGAATATTTCTTGCAGTCATTGCAACACCAAGCTGCTAAGTTGCTGGAATGGTACTTGGTTACGTATCCTTGGAATTTATTAGTTTATTGTAATTCAGTCCTCTGTGGATTCATTTCAAGGACTGGCCCTCAGCACTTGCGTCTTAAGAGGTTATCTTTTTATATTTTCTACTTTTCACAAGAAAATGTAGCTTGTTTTGATCTTTCATGATTTTGTTTTGCTTCTTATGTGGAACCTTGTTGGTGTTTTGAAAACTCAACAATCATACTACGGTATTGCACCCCTACCTTTTGGGGGATAGTATTCTGCTTAAAACAGGAAAGGCAGAGGAGTCAAGTTACCACATGCTGCGGTCACTGAGGAGAAACAATCAGGATTTGAAATACCGGTAACTGACCAGGAGTTATGTATTACTGAGTTTCCTTCTCATTGGAGATTCTCTCCCCTTGGAGACTTTAAGCTTGCTGAAGGCTCGTTTTGAGAAGCATGTATTGTTCTCCATTCACCCACTCAAGCACTTACTGTTAGTTAGGCAGAATTATCTACCACTGCAGATATAAATGCTTATCTCCCTCTATTTCTTCAATCTAAGACATAAGAGCAAGCTTTGTTTAGAATATATACTTACATATATATATATATATATATATATATATATATATATATATATATATATATATAGAGAGAGAGAGAGAGAGAGAGAGAGAGAGAGAGAGAGAGAGAGAGAGATAATGTACAAACGTATGTGTGTATATGTATGTATGTATCTATGCCTGCATGTGTATATGTATGCATGTATAGCAGATTTTGGAATTTAGTAGATGAGGTTCAGCTGTCACAGAACAGAGATGAAATAACAATAGAAGACCATGGTTTAACAGGACTGAATGCTAAAAGAGAGAAGAGTAGGACATTGCGATTCTTGTTCTCTCTGTGACGACTTACTGGGGTTTATCTGAACTGAAGCAGAATGATTCGGAAGGTGAAATAATAATGACAGCCTGGAGAGATGATGGCTTTATACATTTTTTTTTTTCTGAATTCTAAAACTATTCCAACATAATTTTGGACCATTAATAGTAGGATCTGCTTATTTGTTTATTCATTTATATCGTATGTCTACTTCTTTGTAAACTATTTAAACACAATAATTTATTCAACGTTTTGGCTTACAGATAATTCGTGATTTTAAAATTTTCAATACTTTCTCTTCCTTCGTTTGCCCATATTTCTCTGCTGCCACAGTCCACACCAAGAGAAATGGAAAGAGGGCAGAGTTCAGGGGTAACACAGTCACAACCATGGCCTGATGGACACTGTCTAAAACCGTGACACCAGCGGCAGTCATCATCATAACCACACCCAATGTCAGCCAACACAGAGCGCTTGTAACTGCAAGCTTTGATGTCAAGTGGGCTGAAAGGTACAGCCAACGTTTATTGGGGTCAAGAGTGATTCTGTATTTAGGTAACCATTTGTGGACGACAGTAATAAACCCCACTATGCTTATGCACAAAATACAATTGACAATCAAAACAACCGTAAACCATTTAAACGTCTGGGCATCATTATAACGAGTAAACAGAACCAGACGACACAGACCCGACTGACCATGCAAACCCCACTGAGAGAAACCAGGAAGAAACGGAATCAGTGACAACATGATTCCAACAGCCCATGCTACAGAACAGGCTAAAAATGTGAATTGCATTCCGTGTCTTGCTGATTTACCAGGAAAACAAAGGATGATGGCATGATCCAGAATGATGAATGTAATCATTAAAACGGACACTTCATTGGACACAAACCAGAGGAAGCCACTTACCTTGCACATGACGCTATGAGTCCACTCTCTTTCTGTTTGGAGGTATTTTCCCTTCAACATTCCATCAGCTATCACGGTTGTGTCCACGTGACATCCCATACAGATGTTAAGAAACTGCAGTTGTACAATGGCTATCAAGAATTTCTCTCAAACAGTTTGCTGGCTATAAATGAAAGTAGAAAGCTGAATAAGTTCCCTAGTGTGGCACACATACTGACTGACCAAAAGAAAATTCTGTTATAGTCTGGATGGCAGCAGCGTTTTACATGAAGCAAGTATGGTGTGAGGTGCTCGACATTTTATTTTGAATGAATAAGAAGGAAGTAGATTGTCACAGCAGAATCTGTAGTCAGATGTCAAAATCGTTTCAATGTGTTCAGCTTTTGACAAGATGTCCCAGGGAAAGTTTTCGACAGGATTCCATCGTATATCGACCTCAGTCAATTGTGGTGCACTTTTAAATCCAGTATTCCTGATGCTTTCTTATGAAGAAAAGGAAAAATTAAACCAATTTGCTTGACACAAGTATAGAGATAATAAAGTGTTGACAATATTGGGATGCGTGTGTGATAGACTCACACGTCTCAGTGCATAATGGACAAGCTTACCCTTTTGATTTGAAATCTGACTGAGGGGATTGTTTGCCAAATACAGTGTTCTTAGGTGTGGTAACTGGAGAACATCAGCCACCTGAAGTGTATCTAAATGGTTACTGGAAAGGTCAACATGTTGCAGGTTAAAAATCCTAGCACTTGAGATATTGAGCAGGGAACATTCAGACAGAATTAATCGAACTAAATACATGTTTCCAGCAAAACAATGTCAGTGACATTCCTGTGCCTTTGGCGTCCAAGTCTCGAAGTCAGGGGGAAGAGGTAAGTGAGAAACGGTTTACTGCAAAAGAAAGAATGACCTTGACACAGACAACCTTCAGGGCAGCTCCTGTCACACATCAGTTCATCATCTCGATTTGGGACACTGCCCCCAGCCATCACACAGATGATCTTCATGGACACACATTCTAGAATTTGACATTGATACAAACGAGAACAGGTCTCCAACTCGCATTCCTGTTCGTCTTCTCCATAAACACAGTCAGACAATCCATTACACCGCGTGTAGACAGGGAGACAGTACAGCCACTCTGCTGTGCAACGATAGTGACTCTCTGGACATGGCTCATCACCTACTATCATCTGCTGAGTGAAGAACCAGTGCCATCTAAGTTGATATATAAGTGTTGTTCACCTGGGTCATTGATAAATGCTCTGTTTTTGCTGGACATTTTATCTCATCCGAGTTGTCAACACAATCTGAGTATTCATTACAATGCTGGCTTTCTAATACACATTGACCATTCCAACACAGAAAACCAGAACATGAGGGATGTTCACAGAATGACTCATCGCTGGCATCTGGACAGTCCTCCTTAAAGTCACACACCAGCGTGAAGTGCACTGCCATGATATCATCATCACATGTAAACATGGCAGTGCTATAAACTGCAGGCATAGACACTGTGGAGTTGTGTTCAGCATTCATGTCTGCTGACATACGACACTGTACTTCAACTCGTCGTTTAGAATAAGCATTGTATACACAAAAGAATGTGTGGAGCAAATGTCTGCTAAGGCTAACGGATAAAACCTGGCGAGTGTTTGTGAAGATATAAGAATTTGTAGTTAATTCAGGCAGTTTTACGTGAGGAGTAAGAACAGTGGGTTTTCTTTTGATTTTGTTTCACACAGAACATCTGCAAAGTGTAAACTAGAAAATCTCATTCTCATTGAATAAAGATGAAACCCAAAGGGTCTCCTGATACCTTTGTATCTTTGTACAAAAGGGCGGGACAGGAAATGATCCATAAAGTAGGTCACAGTGTTGTCTTCCCATATACGACATTTACTATACATGAAAGGCTGGACGTGCCATCCTGATTCCAAACCTATAATGACATAAAAGATATGATAATTTTTAAATATATGCAGAGAGTCTTGTTTTTCCTTTTGGGTTTTTATAGAAGCAATTCTTCCACTTCTTGTTTGACAGAGACGTTTTAATGAAGATCTAGAATCAGGGCTTGCAGCAAGGTTATCTGCTACATAAACATAACATTTGTTACGTGAAGCCACCAGCCCATGACAACCAGGACTACTAAACGAACAGTGCCCTGTTTCATCCCGTCCATCTTCACACTCGGGTTTAATATTGCAATGCACGTGATCCTGAAATCTAGTATAATAACCAGTAGAACAGTTAAACAAACCACCAGGGAGCTTTAGTGGTCCATCACTCTCAGAAATGACAGAAAAATATGCCTTAAGGTAGGATGGTTTACAGCCAGGCTGGTTTAGATAATCAATTCGAGCATATGATACAAGAAGACGATAAGCACCGGTATGGATTCCAGTAACAATTCTTACAGAACGTTGATGAGTTGCGTTGGTTCTCTGTAACTTACGCGCATACAACCACAAAAGTCTGTCTCAGGACAGGAAATACGCCATGACTGACGAATACTAAGTAGTAACAAAGATCTCTGTGATACCTGCAGACGGCATTGTTTGTCACGTTTAGGTCGCTGAGATACATGTGGCACTGTGACATACCCAGAATATGCCGCAATATATATGTACGATTATATCAAAATATTCCGTGTTTTCTATATTCAAATTGATTTTGGGATAGTTTTTGCTGTATACACACAAGTCACTTTCTTTAAAATCAATGATTGTTTCTTCCAGAGAATGACTCATGCAGTTAACTTTGCATCCCAAGCGAGAGGTTCGAGCTCTGTAGCCTATGTGCACTGCCCACTGACTGGAATTACATTCGTATTCTAAACGTTTTAAAGAAACTCTGAGCCCAACATCCATGCCCTGCACACACATTTTACAGAAAGAGGTGGAACCCTCACACATCCCATACACCACACCCTGGTGTGCTGTAAACTGTGGTAAATTGTTTTCACAGTCTGAGCCATTGACCCACAGGAGCATGTCGTCTGTGTAGTTCTGAGTCAGAACATAGTCACACCTGGGCAGATGCTATTCAGATCTCTTAGATCAACAGCAGTTATAACATTTATAATGTTTGTCTCCAACCGACCTTTGAACATGCCAACATCAATACAAATTTATAGGTAAATGTATGATACAGCAATTATGAAATCAGTGTTATTTCTGTAAAGTGGAATTCCATAAGGCTAAAGGACACACAGTATTGGTAATAACTATGTTGATGAACTGAGACCTTTGGTATGTTACACTTTCTACAGTTAAGCCAAACTGCATGTGTATACAGTGTTCTAAACCCTAGTATGGTTATAGGAGATTTGATTCCATACCAATGTTCTTCCTTTGAACTGAAGAAATACAGAAAATTTAAAGAACTTGAACTTGGAGTGAGTGTAAAACATAATGAATGCATGCACAAAAAAGTGTCGGATGAACTGATTACGCACGAATTTCATAATGATTCATGGAAGTTACACTTTTTTTCCGTCTGGCATAACTGTTTAAAAAAAAACCCCAAACTCAAGTACACCTTTGACAAAACTCCACTAGTGGCATACCTGCGTGACACCAACCTCAGGGATCATCTAGTACGAGCCACTTACAAAGACTCACCGAGCAGCTCTCCACCAGGAAACCACCGCTGCAACAAACCCCGATGCAAAACCTGCCCCTTTTTAAATACAACCAATAACACCTTCATGGGCCCATCAGGCAAAAGTTTCACCATCAGATCGCCCTTCACTTGCCGATCTTCCAACCTTGTGTACATTCTTTCATGCAGCCTCTGTTCCAAACTCTGCTGTGTGGTGAGACCTACCGTACCCTGGATGATAGATTCAGGGAACACCTCCAGGCTGTCAACCTGAATAAGGACACCCCCATAGGTACACAATTAGTTATTATTATTATTATTTATTATTATTATTGCAACATCGGGTAGCTGGATATGATGCATAGCTGTTTGTGGTCATCTGCACTTACCTACCTTGTTGTTTTTTCAAAAAGGTTTTTTAAGGTGAAAAAAAATTGTTTGCTGGGGTGTGCATGATATATATTATAATCTGACTAGGGGACAACCTAAGGTATGCATATCTTCTTTGAGAGCGTAAACGAGTCCCCCCCC
>JADBJO010034931.1:0-2500 GCA_016801955.1 Conus betulinus
CAGATGTCTGGAGCTTTCAATCTGGCTACACATACAGGAGGTTTCTGATTGGGAAACAAACAGATGATCAAGCCATCATTTCATCTTCCATACCGGAAAAATGAGAGGTAGCAGTCGTCCAACGGTGACGTCACTTGTCGCGCAATGATGATTGTAATGTGTCTACAATCCAGTGACCATTTCAACCATCGTGTTTCAGTCGCATTTTCATGAACTTCACCTCAGACAAAAATACTGTCCAGCATATTTTCAACTCGAAATTTCTGAATAAAACTTGTCTCCCCGCCTGTCTCTGCGACTTATTTCACCATCACCTCCTGCTCCTCCTTCTCTAAACTCATTTTTCGAAAATACAGACTCGAGCAATCGTCCGACCAATTCCTTCAGCAGCGACTTCAACTTCTGACTCCATTCCCCATACGGTCCTTCGAATGAGACTATCAACCGAGGGTTCCGTGTGTGAACGCACGCATAACATCTTGCACACACGTAAAATCCCATCACCAACTTTCGGAAGAGAAGCCAGTTTGGCCGTTGGTATGGATGACACGTTACACATAGCATGCGCCCTGCGTAAAGAAATGGCTGAATGAAGCGCCAAGTAGCAGCTCTTCAGTCGGCATTACCCAGGTAGGCAGCCCGTAATGTAAACGAGTGTGGATTGTAAAGCGCTTAGAGCTTGGTCTCTAGCCGAGAATAGGCGCTATATAAGTATTCATTATTATTATCATTTTTATCCTGAATGTTGTTGATCCTGAATGTTGTTTATCTTGCTTGAAGAAGATCTAAGAGGTCGAAACGCGTCGTGTTCTGTCTTGTAATTTGTTTGTCCCTGCTCTCTGGCGGATGAAGTTTAATTCCTTTTCAAATGTACTTCCAGCTACAAGTTCACTGATTCATTTGCTGACGTACTGCAGCAGTTGCTATGGCAAAGCGGTCAGTGACAACGCTTGTGGCCTAGAGGATCACTGAGTTCGAGTCCCATCAGAGGATCTTCTTTGGGGTAGGGGAGCGAGGGGGGTTCGACACCGGCCAGATCCTATCCACGGTCGTCATGTGGGCTTGAATACACAGACTGAAACTTAATCAACATGTTTCTGCTCAGTTTTTTTTCGCACCAAACACTGCAGGCATCTGTAACTCTCGGGCCTGGCTGACGCACGGGACTTGTTGTGAAAGGAGGTACAGAATACCACCCTTTCGTGTGGCCTCAAACCTGAATGGAACTCCGTAGCGTCATCTTCATCATCTTCACACTTCTTTTTCGCCACATGAAGCGAGTCTTGATTTCCCTGGCGCGCCACGCCCTGCTCTCATGATGACATAAGCTTTAAACATCTTCACGCCCATGTCCTTGGTAAATGTGGTGTCGAAAGTGGTCGGAATCCACAAGTTTATGGGTAGGTCTGGTGACGCCTGAACACCTACTGTTGTCAGTAATAGGCTGAAAGGGTGGCTTGCGAACTTTGGCTCAAGAGAAGTCCCCACTGAACAGCGCTCAGGTGACTCGGGCGGCCATGCAGCGTCTCCTCCGGTGGGTAGCCTCATCACAACCTGACTGACACTCGTGGCTCATTTTTGCTCTGCGGTGTCCAGGCTTCAACTGGGCGGCGTTGGTGCGGCTGGATATGGGGGTGAGGCCTGAGCGATGTGGGAATAATGCTGTTTGGGGATGAGAGTGGGGAGGGGCAAAATCTCTCTCTCTCTCTCTCTCCTCCCTCTCTCTCTCACACACACACACACACACACACACCACACACACACACACACACACACACACACACACACACACAATCCACAGAGAGAGCGAGAGAGAGAGAGAAAGAGAGAGGAGACAGACAGACAGGACAGACAGACACACACACACACACACACACACAACACACACACACACACACACACACACACACACAGACACACACACCACCCGTGTGCATATGACACCGACAAAGAGATAGCGACCAACGCGACAACCAAAAACAGCCAAGCACACACAGCTCAGCAAACAGCTTGACTTCAAAGCAGACAGCCCAGCACACAGCCCGTCAGCTGAACAGCCTTGGGCATCGTGCAGTGACAGCGCGGTTTTGACGAGAAGAGGTCAAGCCGTTTTTTTTTTTGTTTTTTGTTTTTGTTTTTTTTGTTTTTTTTGTTTTTCCCTTTAACAGAAACAACTAGCACACGGTAGAACGATTTTTAAAAAAAAAAAAAAAAAAACAAAAAAAACGTTGCGACAGGGTCAAAAGCTTGTATCAACAACCCTACCAAACTACCAGCTTGCCTACCAAACAGTCTACCTGTAAATCAATCGACCCACCCAAACCAAGAAACTTGATAACTTAACTGCCAGTTTGTATGGATACTACTCAACCAGTTAACACATCTGCCTGCACCAACGAATTTAACACGTAGCTAAGCCGGCGGTTGACCAGATCGATGAGTTTGTACACAGAATCAACATCTTTCACATTGAATGAGTGTGTGTAGATCTCTCTCTGCT
>JADBJO010034931.1:10000-12863 GCA_016801955.1 Conus betulinus
CAGTGTGCCAATACTTTTTATATCTTTTTAAAGAATCCGTGGATCTGAAGTAGTGGTGAAGATGTTATACCTAAATTTAATTACATAAAGGCAGATTGGGAAACTTTTCAAAATTTTACCTCACTGAGAAGACTGAGAGTGAAGTTATTGTGAGGATGTTAACATCTTTTTTGATACTTTCAGAAAGCAGTTCTTGAGGCTGCTGCTGCTCTAGCTATTCCTAAAAGCAAAAGGGATCAAAAAGGTGTTGAAACATTCTCAGGAATGTCTGGTGGAATCAGGCTTGCGAGGGATGCTGTTAAAAGCAAAAAACATTAGCATTATCTTAAATGGCTAAAAGTTAGAAAAGTTCCTGTGCAAGAGATAAAAGATGCAGCTCATAAAAGAAATGTGCAGTACAAAAATAAAAGCAAACAGAGTCACACAGCGCAAGCAAAAAGACAATACTGGTCACAGTTCTGTCTAAATGAAGTATCTGACTGTAAAGACTTGAAAAAAAGGTGTGGGATAAGGTTGAAAGAAATGAAATCGGGCATTAACTCCAAGATTACCCCCATCAATCAAACAACAAGTAAAGAATTTCTATCTCCCAAAGAAAAAGGCTGAGGAATTTGCATCTATGTACGTTAAAACATGTTGTACGGAATGTTTGCCTAATGAACAAAAGTCGTTTAGATTAGAAGAAAAAGAAAAAAATACTGATAACTATAGAGATCCGTAACCAAACAACAACAGTACTATAAATGTATCAATATCTTTACAGGAAGTCAGGAATGCTATCCGTCTGGTTGGGAAAAATAAAAGGTTTCGGTTGGTTTGGATGGGATTTTTCTTACACTATGTTAAACCCATTTACCAGAGAACTGGGATAGTCATTTTACATAAATTATTTAACAAATGTTGGGAATGTGGGACAAAATTCCCCGATAAGTGGAGACGTCTATTGTGACTCCTATTCTAAAGCAGGGCAAGCCTCGGTCTGAGACGTCTAGTTATAGACCCATTTTCAGTCTCAGTTAGCGTCGGCTGGTCCTCATACTGGAAAAAGTCATGGAAAAAATAGTAAATTTTCAGAATTTGGCCTATTTACTGTGATAAAATGATGATGATGTATTTTTCTTCACATTCAAGCTGGATTTAGAAAAAGGACGAAGTACAATTGATCACCTGACACGACTAACTACTCATATTAATTTAAGAAACAGTTTTTCTAAAACGTAAAAGTGTCCTTGCTTGCTTCCTTCTTTGATCTTACTAAAGCTTACGATAGAGAGGTGGCACAGCCGACTACTGTATAAAATTAAAACAAATTGGTTTTTCTGGTCACGTCTACAATTATGTGAAATCCTTTTTTTAAGTGGGAGACATAATATAATGACCAAAGTTGGTGTGACTTTATCATCCTCAAGATCTATAGAGATATGGGAATTTCCACAAGGTTCTATTTATAATCCCCTTTGTTTATTCAAAACGTAATGCTATATGACTTATGTACATGTTTTTTTTCATCATATACCAAGGTAGCTCAATATGCTGATGACATTGCAAATATGGATTACATGTATCTTTAAAGAAAAGAACAAATTTACGTCACATAAATTATATTCAGAAGCTCTTTCAGAACGAGCTGGATTAAATTAAATAGTTATATGCATTTGAACGGCTTTCAATTCTCTGTTGAAAAGACACATTTGGTTTTCTCTTTAACAATGGATATAACCCAAGTAACTTGCCTATATTTCTTTCTTTCTGGGAGGACGGGGAAATTTTTTATAAACTTGAAGTAAAATTTTTAGGGCGTCCTACTTACACCAACCAAAACTAAACTGGAAAAAACATATAGACTCGATAGTTACTAAAGCGGTTGGCAGTGTTACAAAAGTTTGAAATTTTCTAAAAATTGTCAGTCACGTCTCCATGGGGACACAGGATCCCAAAGTTTTTGTTTGCATTTAGCAACCAGTCTTTGTACGATCAAGATTGACTTACGGACAGGAGGTATTCTTTTTCAGCTCCGCGATCGCATTTAAAGAAACTTCAAAGAATTGACAGTAAAAGCTGTAAAGTTGTCCCCTGGGTGTACCTGTGCCACACTAAGTCCTCTGAAAGTTTATAAGATAGCAGGCCTTTTTGCCACTTGATGAAAGGAAAGGAAAATAAGTTTTCTGTAAAATATGTAGTGAGACGGATTGCCGTGGACGACCTTGAAGAGTTAAATACACGATCCGACATTGATTTTTCGAAAAATGCACAGAAAAAATTTCAAATTTAGAGACGCTTCGTTCATATGTTTCAGACGTTTTTTTAATTCATCAAAGATTACCCCACACGAGGTTAGCGCCTCGCGTACTGGTTCCGCCGGTACCCCCTTGGGAACTAACGGAAGTAAAAGTTAACATTTTTTTTCTTCTGATCTAAATAAAGCGATGTCGCCCGCATGTGTTAGCAAGGCATCTGTCAAAAATTGACATGGAAGAAAAGGTTTTTACTAACTATTTGAAAGTATACACTGACGGCTCAGTTCTTGATGATGGTAGTGCGGGGATCTGGCTTTTTGCGTAATTCCAGATTACAAAGCTGAAAAATCATATTATTTTAGGTAAGGGTCATTCCATATTTACAACAGCTGAACTTGTTGCTGTCCTGATGGCATTAAATTATTTAATTTCCTTGCCAGTCTCAATATTTAATATCCTGTTTTTGTGTTGATTCACAGTCAGTATTAAAAAAGTTTGCATTGTTTTGAAATAATATATTAGGTAGTATTAAGGTTGACTGTCCTTTGTCACACAAGGAAATTTAGTCATATCAATCGAAAGGATTTCTCTGGAGTCAATACAGTTCCTCATCAAAACCTCGTTCA
>JADBJO010034932.1:0-7500 GCA_016801955.1 Conus betulinus
CACTGTCACACAGTCACCAGAACTGGCCTGACTGTACATACCATCATCTTTTCACTTATGACTGGTTTTCAGTTCGGACTCCCCTCATTGTGGTGAACATGGATGTTATTCAACTGACCACGTGTGTCCTGTGTTGAAAAATGGACTTGTTATTCACATGACCAATTAGCGTACGGCGTGTGAAAATGAGTGTTATTTCCCTGCGTAATCGTCGCCCACTTTCCACGACAAGTCACCTCCAACCATGAGGAACCAACAACCCCTGCGCTATAAGTTTGATCAGTCTCGTCGCAGTAGGACGCTCATAGTATTTGGTAACAGACTGGAAGCCTGGCAGACACGATTCACTCAGCTGAACCAGCTGAAGGAGATTTTGTGGTGTGTTCCCTCGGTCCTTTGCCGTTTGTACACAATGATAGTGAATCGCGATAAAAGGTTTGACTGTAATTCTGTTGCATGCCAACTCTGCATTTACACATGTACATATAAAAAAAAATAACCTCCCATTATTTCATAGTGTCATTGTGTATTGGCAAGCAAGATATGAAACAGAAAAGTGTTACACAGTGGCTCCCATATTCATTTTTATGGGATTAATGCATTAATATATTTTTGCAAGGTTTCTGTCATATTCTGACAGAATTGACTAGACCACTTGTAGATTTCCAACTACATTTATTTACAAGTAAATTCGACAGAGAGGGAGGGAGCGTCGTGTGCTTATCTCAGTTAGGCGGGTAACCGGCAATTCCTCTTTATCTCCCTTGTCTGTCTATCTCTACCGCATACAGCCCCACCAATCATAGGCACTCGTAATATACACAGTTTCCGTTTAATATGACAACAGCCAGCTGCTTTGATTTTCTGTCTTTGATTCATTTATTTTCTTGTTTCTGTCATTTTGTTTTTCATTTAGTGAGCAATCGTTGTTTCTGATTTTACCTTTGTGGTTATTATTGTGTTTATATTTGTTCATTATTAGATTTTTTTAAAACGCATACGGTGTTTTTATTAAGGACTTATGTGATCATTTTAATGGTAACAGTATTATTATAAAATATAGTAATTGTGGTGGTAGTAGTTGTGCTTATAATAGTATTAGCTCATTGTAGTATCAAAATAATATGTTGATGAGTCGATGAGGAGAGGAGGGGGTTCCTATGTTTTATTTTGTTATTATTATTATTATTATATTATTATTATTGTTGTTGTTGTTGTTGTTTGTTGTTGATGTTGTTGTTGTTTGTTTTTGTCTTACTACGATAGTATGCATTTTGCTGGTTTATTTTGTATTCCCTATTTGTAATTTGTTCTTAAGGTTTGTTTGTTTGTTTTTTATTAAAAAAAAAGAAAATAGTTTTTTATCATTAAAAAGAATTCGTTTTGTGCCTTTACATGTCCATTGACCCATCCTGCTTTTCTTCGTGGATATTCAATTTACGTACTCTTTCTGCACCCTCCTGCATCCCCGATCTATATATATATGATATATAGATATATATATAATTATAATATATACGTATATATATAATAAAGAAGACGAATCAAGAAAGAAAAGCAAAAAGTTCAAGTGAACAGTCCTTTTCTGTGGACATTACAGCAAAAATGGTGATTTTCAACACATTCGATGTTCTTAAGTGTATTAGTTTAACTCATTTGGTTTTTACTGAACAAAATGAACAGTGTTCAAACCCGTTTGATTTTATCACAACAGTGGATGTAGCGCAAAAACATATGGTCAATTTCGAACCTTGCTGACTGTTTCTACTACACACCGTGTTCGTTTCCAAACCATTGATTTACCAGAATGTAAGTTTTGAACTAATACAATAACGTTACAGCTCTAATTTCGTAATACACAAGAAACCTTTACTTCAGTTGATTTTTACAGTGATATCAACAGAAACCCACTACCCACAACCGATGTGATTGCTAACACCCAACGATTTCTAACACCTTCCATTTTCAAACATACAAAATGTTATCAAGATTATCTTTTGACACATTTCTGTTGACACAACACCACAAAAATGTCAATGTCTTTTCGTTACGCGTTTATGTTTTCATGACGAAAGTAGAAGAAGAAAAAAATGAAACAGAAAGAGTAGATCAACCCGCATACCAGTTGGGTCAGTCAGACCACAAGGAAGCGACCATGTCCCCGTACAGTGTATTTCCTCACCTGACCGGGGGTCCTTACAGACCTTACAGTGGGTCCTTACAGACCTTACAAGGGGGTCCTTACAGACCCTTACACAGGGGGGGGTCCTTTACAGATCTACTTACAGGGGGTCAATTACAGACCTTACAGGGGGTTCTTTCCAGACCACCAGGTTTCCTGTTTTAATGAAATGAACGGCACGAAGCCAAAGTGACACGGTGAATACTCATGGAGCCGCCATTGGCCCATGTCCTCGGAGGTAATGTGATCATTTACACAGGTAATTTGATATTTACACAGGTAATGGCATTCATTTACACAGATTCAACCCCCAGACTAGTCCCTGTTGCCCTGTGGTAATAAAATGGGCAGTTGCTAGCATGTGACTGCTTCACTCCACACCACACACACACACACACACACACCCACACACACAAACACACACACACACACCCAACCAAACATACCTTGTCCCCCCCCCCCCCTCCACCACCACCACCCCCCCCCTCCACCCCCCCCCCCTCACTGCAGTATTCAAACCCAATTATATGACTTTGTTGATGTTGACAGAAGAGGGGGGGGGGGGAGGCGAAGAGAGAGTGTAATGTGTGTGTGTGCTGTGTGTGTAGTGTGTGTGTGTGTGTGTGTGTGTTTTGTGTGTGATAGTGCGCGCGTGCGCGCGCGCGGTGCGCGTTTGTGTGTGTTTGTGTGTGTTTCTATTTGGTTGTGTGTATCTCTCTCTCTCTCTCACTCTCTCTCTCTCTCCCATCTCCTCCTCGGGACTCTCTCTCTCTCTCTCTCCTGCGTGTGTGTGGGTATGGGGGAGGAGGGGGTGTGCGCGTCTGTACATATTAGCGTGCGTGGGTGAGTGCACGTGTGTGTGATCTCTGATTGTATGTATGGAGATGTCCTCTCTCTCTCTCTCTCTCCTCTCTCTCTCTCTCTCTCTCTCTCTCTCTCTCCTCTCTCCCTAAGTAATGTGCACACGCGTATCGTATGTGTGTGTGTGTGTGTGTGTGTGTGTGTGTGTGTGTGTGTTGTGTATGAGTTGTGATGTGGTGTGTTGTGTGTGTGTGTGTGTTGTGTGCGTGTGTGTGTGTGTTTGTGTGTGTGTGTGTGTGTGTGTGTGTGTACGCATGTGTATGTATATGCACGTGCATGCAGACGCTTGTTTGTGATATGCAAAAGTGCACGCGCGGTAGCGCGTGTGTGTACGCTCATGGGCTCTTCCGCCCCCCCCCCTCCCTACTCGACTCTGTGTTTGTGTGTGTGTGTGTGTGTGGGTGTGTGTGTGTTGTGTGTGTGTGTGTGTCTGTGTGTGTTTGTGTGTGTATGTGTTGTGATGTGTGGTGCGTGTGTGTGGTGTGGTGTGTGTGTGTGTGTGCGTGCGTGCGTGCGTGCGTGCGTGCGTGCGTGCGTGCGTGCGTGCGTGCGTGCGTGTGTGTGTGGTGTGTGTGTGTGTGTGTGTGTGTTGGTTGGTTTTATATGTAGAAATGTCAGCTTGCGCGTACGTACCCGTTTGTTATATCACAAATTGATCGTAGGTAAGAAATCAATTGTTGCCAACAATGAATGTTGACATCGGCCTTGTAAAGGATAAGGATATTAGCATCCTGTTATATCAACAGTCTGTGGCTATTGTGCTTTTTTCAAAAGGGAGTTGGTTCGTATATGTTTATGTATTCGTGTATGTATGTTTGTATGTTCGTACGTTCGTGTGTGAGTGTGTGTTTGTGTGTGTGCGTGTGCGCGCGTGTGTGTGTGTGTATGTGTGTGGTGTGTTCGAGTCATGTGCTGGATTGATGCCTTAAATCGTAGGTTTATAGACTTCTCAGCATTTATAGAGGGAGGATAAGCTAAAACGATTTTTGACAGATAGATCACTTTTCTGCAAAAGCTGTAGTAAGTCAGGCACCAAATTAAGTTAGTTACAGAGAATTCCTGAACATGCATTGGTACAGAGGTGTCTTGCTCTTTATAAACATCACAGCAAATTTGACAACATCCTGATATTCCCCAAACTTTGTTTACACGTTTATTTTTTTTTTTCCGAAGGGCTGTTCCCCATCATTTAACATCTCTTTTGAGACATCTGCAAATCGTACATGTTCATGTTACTTATCATCGATGATAAACCCTTAATACTAGAATGTTCTCTGAGCTTTAGTGAAGGACTTCAGACAGTTTGACAAAGATATGAAGTGAAATTCGATCATCATGTCTAAACCGTTAAACCAATTACTTGCTTGCCTGTTTACAGTCAACAGTAGATTTAAGATTTGTGTAAAACACTTCAATCTGTGGACAAAATTAGTGTCTTCACCAAACCAAAGGATTGAACTACTTTTATCATGAATGTCCAATTTAACGAGTAATGAGATAACACAATACATACTAGCGGCCATACATATCATTTTCTTGTAGATAATGTATTTTCTTACATAGACAACTTTGATTATCACCTGTCCACCTTACGAAACCAGTTCGATCATTACTAATGAAAGCTGGTTGTGCATTTTCAATTCTCAGGGTGACACAAATAGATCCAGGCTTTTATGAGTATTTAATGTGCAGGATCTACACTTTTCTATGTTCCCCCCTTGATTTACCGTCTTCACGAAGACATACTATGCTTTCATTCCGTGCAGTTAATAACATGATTGATTCCACAGAGGCCCATGGAAATATATCCAAAAAAGTAGATGACTGTGCTTGTACAGTGAAACGAATGTGACTTTTAAAACACACACACACACACACACACACACACACACACACACACACATACACACACACACACTATGTGTTTCCATTGATGTGGTCAATGTAACATTATCAAAGGGAGACAACTCATCTCACCGCCTTCTCTTTGATCATCTGTGTTCCACATAGACGGGAGGTAAGCAGTGACACACGACCAAACCAGGTAAAGCTGGGTGTACACTAGCTGGGAAATGAAGCCATGATACACGTCACTGCAGCAACACGCTCCACGTTTACAGTTTGGACGAAACGTCGGAGCTGTTTTAGATTTCCAGTGGAGTGTCCTTTTTACATCGTATTTCATCGCTGGAGTTTCTTGTAGTCCTACGTGTCAAATAGATTTCTTTATTACAACTTGTGGTAATTTTTTCGCTTACTAAAATGTATCAACTTAGTTGGCTGTGGCCAGTTGCTGCTACAGTCTTGAATTTCGGTCTGCTTCATCAGCCTGACGAAAAACAACTTAGAGCAAACCTTGTACGTTGTTTATATCTTTACTGCTAAAACCTTTCATGAATATTTCAGTGATTTCCGGACGGTCGTAAGAGTTTTTTCCCCCCTTTACAATGTATACATTTGTTGGCTGTTGTAAGGGTACTTTGCTTCATAAGCTTTTTTATTCTGGTCTCTATTGTTATTGACATTGCTGTTATTTTGTTGCATATCAGTTAACGTAATTTGAACGCAAACAAAAAAGGTCAAAATCTATAATTTGATTTTTGGTTTTGTTTGTTGTGTCAAAACTTCTGATTTTGTGTTGATTCTTGAGATGAAGACTCAATGATTATTATTTTAAACATATAATAGTGATTGTTCCTGTTTTGGAGGCGGTCGATGGGTGAAGAGGGAGTGTGAGAGGGCGAGGCTGGATGGTGGGGGTAAGCGTGGGTGGGGAGCGAGCTTGTGATTGCAGGGTGTGTTTTTTGTGTATCGCCCGTTGTTCTAAGTAACTTCGCTTGTGACATGATGTGTGTTCTTGTTCATTGTGTGCGTCTTGAACGTTCATTCAGCGGACACATTTTCTTGATAACAATGATAGTGATAATAACGTCAACAACAATAATAATGATAATAATAACAACAACAACAACAACAACAACAAATAAACAAATTAAAATTCAGATACAAAATTGAGGAAGAATTGCATATTTGAAATTAAACCATGCAGATTATTTGACCAGATGGCTGGCATACAGACCATTAATGGATACTGTTTAACAGTTATGCCCTTCTGTCGTTCTTTTTTTTTTCAAGCAAATTGCACTTAAAGATTCAGAAGGTGTACGATGAAGATTTCTTTCTTTATTTATTTCTTTATGTACATACTTGCCTTCCCTGTATACAGATGTATGAATGCAAATTTTAAAAAGTTAAAAGAAAGAATAACAATAATGAAGATAATAATAATGAGATAATGATATAATGCTGATAATAAAGAAGAAGAAGAAGAAGAACAACAACAACAACAAACAACAACAACAACAACAACAACAACGACGACCACGACCACGACAACAAACATTAAAACACGCACTTCTTTCGCCTTCCAAGCTCTGTGTGCACATCGGAGAGCATGCAGACAACATCACAATGAAAGAGTGTGTGTGTTGTGTTCAAAGGATGCCGCCTTGGTGTAGTTCATTTACTAACAAGCTTGGTCTAGTAGTCCCCACGGTAACTAACCTACCTTACCTCTCGCACCTCCCCTTTCTTTTCTCCCCCTACCCACCCTCCACCCCCCCCCCCCCCCCCCCCCCGCCACCCACCCACCCACCCCACCCCACCCCCTTGTTTTTTCGCTGTTTATTCTCTAACAGAAACCAGCCCACACCGTGCAAAAGGAGAGGTTTTCAGTCTGGAGGTGTCTGATATAACTGGAAGCAATGTGTCATAGAATGTTCCTGCTTCCCTTATCAGTAGCACTTTGTGTGTTGGAACAGACCCAGAGAATATCTGTTTAGAAATAAATCTGAAATAAATGTTATCGAACCGCAAGAAAAACGTGGACAAACGAATCACAAGAAAAAAAAACACGACGCATTTCGACCTTTTAGGTCTTCTTCAGGCAAGATACAAAACAATTAGGACAACGATAATGAACGAGCAATGACTTATCTTCAATCACTTCAATAACTTCATCTACTTAAACGGGGGGAGGGGGGGAGGGGTGTGTAAATGTAACTTGAAAGTTCTATTTTTGTTTTAAAATGCCTTTATTTACTGTTTCCTTTCACAGGATAGTGATGCGTTATGTCAGGTCACGTGCCAGACGAGGAGAGAAAGCGGATCCTAAAGAATGACTGGAAATGTGAAAATACAGTGTGTCTTTTTGTGTTGGAATGTTCTGACTGCAGAATTACATGGTGAAGGGTAATAGTCACTGTCAACCTACTTTTGCACCACTGTGTGGTATATATATTTTCCACATAACGCATACACATGTATGGTGATGGTAGTGTTGCTTATAATCCAGCCGACCGGAAAGGGCCACATCAGAGCTCTTACCACATTGAAGTCAAGTTACAATTCATTAACCACAAAAATCCTGATTCACAGTACCGTTTAAAAACACGTCT
>JADBJO010034934.1:7500-12861 GCA_016801955.1 Conus betulinus
CGCAGGCTCCACTCCTGGTGGTGCCCTTCCGTCAATTCCTTTAAGTTTCAGCTTTGCAACCATACTTCCCCGGAACCCGAAAACTTTGGTTTCCCGGAAGCTGCCCGCAGAGTCGATGAAGCAACACCAGCGAATCGCTAGTTGGCATCGTTTATGGTCAGAACTACGACGGTATCTGATCGTCTTCGAACCTCTGACTTTCGTTCTTGACTAATGAAAACATGCTTGGCAAATGCTTTCGCAGTTGTTCGTCTTGCGATGATCCAAGAATTTCACCTCTAACACCGCAATACGGATGCCCCCGTCTGTCCCTCTTAATCATTACCTCGTGTTCCGAAAACCAGCAAAATAGAACCGAGGTCCTATTCCATTTATTCCATGCACCATTATTCAGGCGACCTGCCTGCTTTGAACACTCTAATTTCTTCAAAGTAAACGTTCCGGCCACCCAAAACGCTCAATGAAGAGCACCATGGGGCTGAAACAACCGGGAAGCGTAGGATGGGAATCAATACACACAGTGACCGCCGCGAGGCGGACCGTGCGCCCATGCCTGAGATCCAACTACGAGCTTTTTAATCGCAACAACTTTAGTATACGCTATTGGAGCTGGAATTACCGCGGCTGCTGGCACCAGACTTGCCCTCCAATAGATCCTCGTTAAAGGGTTTAAAGTGTACTCATTCCAATTACGGAGCCTCAAAAGAGTTCCGTATTGTTATTTTCGTCACTACCCCCGTGCCAGGAGTGGGTAAGTTGCGCGCCTGCTGCCTTCCTTGGATGTGGTAGCCGTTTCTCATGCTCCCTCTCCGGAATCGAACCCTGATTCCCCGCTACCCGTTGCTAACATGGTAGGCAGATCACGTACCATCGTCATTTGATAGGGCAGACATTTGAAAGATGCGTCGCCGGCTCGGGGCCATGCGATCGGCAAAAAGTTATCCAGAGTCACCAAAGGACGGGCAGAACCCGACTGGTTTTGAACTAATAAAAGCGCTCTTTCCCCGGGGGGGTCGGAGCTGGTCGGCATGTATTAGCTCTAGAATTACCACAGTTATCCAAGTAGATTTGGATCATCTAAGGAACCTCGACTGATTTAATGAGCCATTCGCGGTTTCACCGTACGAGGGTGTGAACTTAGACATGCATGGCTTAAATCTTTGAGACAAGCATATGACTACTGGCAGGATCAACCAGAATGCAACCCGTGTTCTGCGTGTCCTCCTCCTCCTGATCCCTTGTCGGACAGAAGAACCAGCACAGCGGCCGATGCAGGCTTGCCGGTGGGACCGCTCTCACAGATGATGAGTCCGTGGGCGATCCGCGTTAGCGAGCCGGCGCAAGCAGCGCGCGGAGTCGGTCTTCACCAGAGACTGCTGCGGTGGCGGCGGACAACAGATTCAGGGCCCAATCGCAAGCGAGAATCCTTCTTCGGTCCGACCGACGACCAGCCCCCGAGACAGCAGCAGCAAACTCGGGGAGGGCCGGTCTAGCAGGGGAGGGGGAGAACGGAGCCTGTCCCCGAACGCCTCGCCTCGCCTGCTCGTTACCACGTGCCGGACCACGACCCGATGGGACGGGCGCGTCCTTCGCGAGATGAACCAGGCGTTACTCTTTCTGAGGCCGAAGGGGAGGGAGCCTCCTGTCCCACGCACCTAGGGCCCTCGTTCCGGGTTGGAGAGAACCGGCGAGGTCGCTCTCCCACCGTCGTCACCGATGGCACGCCACCATCTACGGACCGTCAGAGACGCCGACCGCGCAGAGACCCAACGTGTCCGTCGGAGTAACCGCGGCAGCCGTTCGAACTCACACTGGACTCGGCGCAAGCGGGAAGCGCTGCAGCCGGAGTGGCGGGATCGATCAATTATCGCGCACCCTTTACCGCCGGCACCGGCTCAGACCTCGCACGCCGAGCGCTCGCGTAAATGCCGAAGGAGTATGCGTGTACGGAACGGGGCGGACGCGCCGGGGCGAGCAGCCGGGCGAGACCCGGCCGCGATTCAGCTCGCCGCCCGTTCCCACACCTTAAGCAACTTCCAACCCGCTGCGGAAGCTCATCATGACGGCCGCGCTACCTAATCTTCAGCCTTAACGTGGCGGCGCCCCCGCCTTTCCTGCTCTGGCGCCTTGCCGAGAAGTCTGGTATGACTGACAGTGACTTGTAGTTGCCCAGAGGGTCACGTTTGATAGGGTTCCCCTTCCCCCCCCCCCCCCCCCCCCTCCCTCCCCCCCCCCCCCCCCCCCCCCCCCCCCCCCAATGGGGTTTTCCTTGGGGGAGGGGTGGGGTGTTTTCCTCATCTTACTCTCTCGATTGTTGTTTATTACCAATATATTCTCGTTATTCTCTATACCAGTTGTTATTTATTTATTTATTTATTTATTTATTTATTTATTTATTTATTTATTTGTTACATATTATGATTCTTATCGTTATAATTCCTTATGTCGTTCTTCTCACTGTCTATTGCTATTTACTACCAGTACATTCTCGGAATTATCGTTGTTCTCTATTCGTTATTATTAGTGTCATTATTTTTATTATTTATTTATTTTATTTATTTATTTATTGATTGCTTTATTTATTTGTTATGACTCTTATTTGTTATAAATGTATGTTGCTGTTGTTGCTGTCACTGTTATCATTATTATCATTATTGTTATTACTATCTTTATGGTCATTGTTATTGTTGTGATATTGTGACTGCTATAGGTATTATCATTATTGTTATTATTATTAATATTGCCATTATTACTGTTCTCTTTTGTCTCTGTGTTTTTTTTTTTTTCTTCTTCTTTTGGGGGTGGGGGTGGGGTGGGTTGGTGCTGCATCTTCGGCCTCCGGTCTTCCCCCCTCCCCCCCAAGCAACATCTTCAGCCTTAAGTGAGTGGCCAGACAGACACACAGCTGTTATAACCAGCTCATCACCATCATTTCTAGTCTTTTACTCCTTCCTCTTCTTCATCACGTGATGATCGTATGCACATACAGGCATATATCTTCACGTGGACCCGGATGGCAGGGGGGGGGGCCCTGGCTGGCTCCTGCATCTTCAGCCTTAAGTGAGCGGCCCGAGAGACAACACAGCTGGTGCAACCAGGTCCTCATCATCCTTTCTATTCATTTTCTCTCTTCTTCTTCTTCTTCTTCATCTTGCCATGATGAGGACCATGACATATGCACATACACATGTCGATCTCTTCGCATGGCAGGCTTCCTGCATCTTCAGCCTTAAGTGAGCGGCCCGAGAGACAACACAGCTGGTGCAACCAGGTCCTCATCATCCTTTCTATTCATTTTCTCTTCTTCTTCTTCTTCTTTCATCTTGCCATGATGAGGACCATGACATATGCGCATACACATGTCGATCTCTTGGCATGGCAGGCTTCCTGCATCTTCAGCCTTAAGTGAGCGGCCCGAGAGACAACACAGCTGGTGCAACCAGGTCCTCATCATCCTTTCTATTCATTTTCTCTTCTTCTTCTTCTTCTTCATCTTGCCATGATGAGGACCATGACATATGCGCATACACATGTCGATCTCTTGGCATGGCAGGCTTCCTGCATCTTCAGCCTTAAGTGAGCGGGCCCAGAGACGCAACTGGTGTCTTCATCATCATCATCATCATCATTGTGTGTCTTCCTTCTCCTCTCTTTGTTGTTCTTCAGCTTGTGATGATCAGGACCATGACACACCTGTCTAGACTTTCAGGTGTAGCTGAAGGGCTCACTGGTTTTGATGCATCTTCAGCCTTAAGTGAGTAGCATCTTCAGCCTTAAGCGAGTGGCAAGAGAGACGCCACAAGTTCATGATCATTTCTGTTGTTTGTCTCACCTTGTGATGATCAGGACGAAGACGTGTACATATATTTATAGGTATATATACATATATACCTCAAGGGCTGGTTTTTTGCTGCATCTTCAGCCTTAAGTCAGTGGGAAGTGTGTGTGTGTGTGTGTGTGTGTGTGTGTGTGTGTGTGTGTGTGTGTGCAGTTAGCCGTGGCGCTCTCTCTCTCAGCATCTTCAGCCTTAAGGTAGTACGCTTTTCCTCTTGGCATCTTCAGCCTTAAGGCAGTACGGTTTTTCTCTCTCTGTGCTCTCGGCATCTTCAGCCTAAAGGTCGCCTTAGCTTAGGAGAGTGTGCCAGTGTGTGTGTAATATGTGCGTGCGTGCACAAGTCTGCATTTTGAGCCGTGCTGCTCGCTCTCTCTCTCTCGCTCTCTCTCTCTCTCTCTCTCTTCTCTCAGCATCTTCAGCCTTAAGGCAGTACGGTTTTCTCTTGGCATCTTCAGCCTTAAGGTAGTACGGTTTTTCTCTCTGTGCTCTCGGCATCCTCAGCCTAAAGGTCGCCTTAGCTTAGGAGAGTGTGCCAGTGTGTGTGTGTAATATGTGCGTGCGTGCACAAGTCTGCATTTTGAGCGTGTGCTGCTCTCTCTCTCTCTCTCTCTCTCTCTCTCTCTCTCTCTCTCTCTCTCTCTCTCTCTCTCTCTCTCTCTCTCTCTCTCTCTCTGCATCTTCAGCCTTAAGGTAGGACGGTTTTTCTCTCTCTGTGCTCTCGGGATCTTCAGCCTAAAGGTCGCCTTAGCTTAGGAGAGTGTGCCAGTGTGTGTGTAATATGTGCGTGCGTGCACAAGTCTGCATTTTGAGCCGTGCTGCTGCTCTCTCTCTCTCTCTCTCTCTCTCTCTCTCTCTCTCTCTCTCTCTCTGCATCTTCTCTCCTTAAGGCAGTACGTTTTTTCCCTCTCTGCGCTCTCGGCATCTTCAGCCTTAAGGTCGTCTTTGCTTAGGAGAGTGTGTGTGCAATATGTGCGTGCGTGCACAAGTCTGCATTTTGTGCCGTGGCTCGCTCTCACCCCCGACACACCCAGCATCTTCAGCCTTAAGGTAGTATGGTTTTTTTCTCTCTGTGCTCTCGGCATCCTCAGCCTAAAGGTCGCCTTAGCTTAGGAGAGTGTGCCAGTGTGTGTGTAATATGTGCGTGCGTGCACAAGTCTGCATTTTGAGCCGTGCTGCGCTCTCGCTCTCTCGACTCTCGCTCATCTTCTCTCTAAGGTTCTCTCTCCTCTCTCTGTGCTCAGCCTCTAAGGCTGCCTCTCCCTCTCGTGCTCTCTGCATCCTCAGCCTCTCTCAGTCTCCCTCTCTCTCCTCTCTAGCTCTCTCTCTCTCTCTCGTGCACAAGTCTTCATCAGCCGTCCTCGTCTCTCTCTCTCTCTCTCTCTCAGCATCTTCACCTTAAGGCAGTACGGTTTTCTCTTGGCATCTTCAGCCTTAAGGTAGTACGGTTTTTCTCTCTGTGCTCTCGGCATCCTCAGCCTAAAGGTCGCCTTAGCTTAGGAGAGTGTGCCAGTGTGTGTGTAATATGT
>JADBJO010034935.1:0-12860 GCA_016801955.1 Conus betulinus
ATCAACTGTTTATAACACAGCAGAGGGTTAGAACAGACAGAGGACATAGGCTGGTTATACACAGAATGTATGGCCCATCAACTGTTTATAACACAGCAGATGGTTAGAACAGGCGTTTGAATGGTTTGACAGAAAAGTACTGCAGTCGAAGACACAGTGCATCAAAACTGCTGTTTTCAATTGTGTTCAACTATACAATCATGCACTATATCACACAAAGTCTTCTATACCCTAGACATGGGGTATAGAGAATGTGACTCAACGGGCCATTATTCTTCCTGGCGCCCAAAACATACGGATTGAACGTCAAAAAAAAAAGTGTAATAATCTTTTGCTGATATGAACACAGCTCAACACTGTAAACAAGGTAAATGTTGGCGAAAGATAGCTCAACACTGTAAACAAAGGTAAATGCTGGCGAAAGATAGCTCAATACTTTAAACAATGGTAAAGGCAGAGAAATGATAGTGTACAGTCTAATAATGTTTCGCTGATATGAGCACAGCTCAACACTTTAAACAATGGTAAATGCTGGCAATCATAGTGTACAGTGTAATGTTATAAGATGAACACAGTTCGACACTTTAAACAATGATAAATGCTAGCAAAAGATAGCTCAACACTTAAAACAATGGTAAATGCAGGCAACGATACGATAGTGTACAGGGTTGAAACGTTCCGTTACAATATTTTCAGGATGGTTTAGATTAACAGGACATCTCATCAAACGAAACTATTGTTAAAGTGTGTACCGGATACTAATGTAATACGACACACCAAAACTCTTTCAAACAGTTAGAAACTACACATCTGACCCTATGCCACATTGTAATGTTCATATTATTGCTACACCAGGATTTGCTGCAGTACCTCAATGCCTCTTTGGGAACAACTAAATGCTTCTTTTGATTGCAAATACACTACGTTAAAGAAAAAGTGATAACGTACATATCTTTACAACTGAAATTCGTGAACATTTTAAAAAACAGCTATCCAGATCATTTAAAAGTGTTCACAGATGGGTCAATAATGGAATCCTCTGACAGTGGTTCTGGCTTTATTATACCACTTTTAAACGTCAGGACAAATTATTTAGGAAAGGGGTTTTCAATCTATACCTCAGAATTATATGCAATACAGAAGGCTTTGTCTTACATATATTATACACAAAATCCTTTCTATAAATATTTTACTGTGTTGATTCCAAATCTGTTTCACAATCACCAGAGCGTTGGGACTGCAGTGCTAGAAAAGATTTGCTTTTTGAAATAAAACTTTACTGCATTGTTTCATAACTCTAGGCATAAGAATTGAGTTTTTTGGGGGTCCCGTCTCACTGTGGTATAAAGTGAAATGAAATCATAGACAGTCTTGCAAAAGAAGGAGCAAACGGAAACGCTGGAAACTCATCTAGAAAGTCCCTTAGATTTGTCCTCTGTGTGAATTAATCCAAATAATGGACAATTAAACACATAAGCAAAATTTTAGTCAAAAAATGGCGACTTCACCATCGTGCCCAAGGATCATGGTTAGATTAATTCATGAATTAAAGCTGAATACATGGAACACTAGTCTCATGGCATTACTTGTATCTGCAGAGAAAACATTTCTGTGCATCATCTTTTGTTTGAATGCTCAGTATTGACCTCGCTCTATCAGGGGAAAGATATTACTTGAATAACTTTGGTAATATCAGTACTGTCTTTTATGATCCATATATTGCTGAAATTGCTATGGTTATTTTTTCAATCACAGGCCGCAAATTTTTTATAAAGATCAAAATTTTGTGTGCCGCTAGGGTATGTCACTTTTGTAAATTTTATGCTTAAATCAGATGTGGGTTTGTTTGAAAGCGCTTACATGGATGACAAGTAGAGCGTGGAGGAGTTTCTTCGTTTTTCCTTTTTTTTTTTTTTTCTTTCTTTTTTTTTTTTTTTTTTTTAAGTGTCTAATATCATCTGGAGATGACAAGACATTCAATAAACCACTGGGCTGAACTGAACTCATTTTAAGAGCAGCGTTTTCATTCAGTGCAGCTTGCGGACGCGCATTGACACAAGGGAAACAACTTTTATCGCAGCCTCAGGAGTTCCGTCACGTTACATTCTCTTTGTTGTCTCCCCTTGATGAGAGTTACCGGAGACCGCCTGAAGTTTGTTCATTGGAGCAGCCCCTGGCCTGGTTTGAGTTCAACTATTTCAGGGTGAAGAGCGCTGTTAGGCTGAGGAACGTAATAGTTATGAGTCTGTGCTCTGTAGGCCTGTCAATGTCTGTAGAGACAGTGCTCTGTAGGCCTGTCAATGTCTGTAGAGACTGCTCTGTAGAGACTGAGCTCTGTAGGCCTGTCAAAGTATGTAAAGACTGCTCTGTAGAGACTGTGCTCTGTAGGCCTGTCAATGTCTGTAGAGACAGTGCTCTGTAGGCCTGTCAATATCTGTAGAGACGGTGCTCTGTAGGCCTGTCAATATCTGTAGAGACAGTGCTCTGTAGGCCTGTCAATATCTGTAGAGACGGTGCTCTGTAGGCCTGTCAGAGTCTGTAGAGACAGTGCTCTGTAGGCCTGTCAAAGTCTGTAGAGACAGTGCTCTGTAGGCCTGTCAATGTCTGTAGAGACAGTGCTCTGTAGGCCTGTCAAAGTCTGTAGAGACTGTGCTCTGTAGGCCTGTCAATGTCTGTAGAGACTGTGCTCTGTAAGCCTGTCAGTGTCTGTAGAGACTGTAGTCTGTAGGCCTGTCAATGTCTGTAGAGCTGTAGTCTGTAGGCCTGTCAATGTCTGTAGAGACAGTGCTCTGTAGGCATGTCAATGTCTGTAGAGACAGTGCTCTGTAGGGCTGTCAGTGTCTGTAGAGACTGTGGTCTGTAGGCCTGTCAATGTCTGTAGAGACTGTAGTCTGTAGGCCTGTCAATGTCTGTAGAGACTGTAGTCTGTAGGCCTGTCAACGTCTGAAGAGACAGTGCTCTGTAGGCCTGTCAATGTCTGTTGGGTGTTTGTGGTTAGTCTATGTTGGGTGTTTGTGGTCAGTCTATGTTGGGTGTTGTTTGTGGTCAGTATATCTTGGGTGTTTTGAGGTCAATCTATGTTAGATGTTTGAGGTCAATCTATGTTGGGTGTTTATGGTCAATCTGTGTTGGGTGTTTATGGTCATTTGTATATGTTGGGTGTTTGAGATTAATTTATGTTGGGTATTTGAGGTCAATCTGTGTTGGGTGTTTATGGTCAATCTTTGTTGGGTGTTTATGGTCAATCTATGTTGGGGGTGTTTGTGGTCAGTATATGTTAGGTGTTTGTGGTCGATCTACGTTGGGTGTTTAAGCTCAATATATGTTGGGTGTTTGTGGTCAGTATTTGTTGGGTGTTTGTGGTCGATCTATGTTGGGTGTTTGATGTCAGTCTATGTTGGGTGTTTGAGGTCATTCTGTATTGGGTGTTTGAGGTCAGTCTATGTTAGGTGTGTGTGCTCATCTATGTTGGGTGCTTGTGGTCAGTCTATGTTGGTGTTTGTGGTCAATGTATGTTGGGTGTTTTGTGGTCAATCTATGTTGGGTGTTTGTGGTGAGTCTATGTTGGGTGTTTGTGGTGAGTTTATGTTGGGTGTTTGTGGTCAATCTATGTTGGGTGTTTGTGCTCTGTCTATGTTGGGTGTTTGTGGTGAGTCTATGTTGGGTGTTTGTGGTGAGTCTATGTTGGGTGTTTGTGATGAGTCTATGTTGGGTGTTTGTGGTGAGTCTATGTTGGGTGTTTGTGCTCAATCTATGTGGGTGTTTGTGGTGAGTCTATGTTGGGTGTTCGTGGTCAATCTATGTTGGGGTGTTTGTGATCAGTCTATGTTGGTGTTTGTGGTGAGTCTATGTTGGGTGTTTGTGGTGAGTCTATGTTGGGTGTTTGTGGTCAATCTATGTTGGGTGTTTTGGGGTCAATCTATGTTATGTGTTTGTGGTGAGTCTATGTTGGGTGTTTGTGCTCAGTCTATGTTGGGTGTTTGTGGTCAATCTATGTTGGGTGTTTGTGCTCGGTATATGTTGGGTGTTTGTGGTGAGTCTATGTTGGGTGTTTGTGGTCAATCTATGTTGGGTGTTTGTTTCAGTCAGTCTATGTTGGGTGTTTGTGGTCAGTCTATGTTGGGTGTTTTGTGGTGAGTTTATGTGGGTGTTTTGTGGTCAATCTATGTTGGGTGTTTGTGGTCAATCTATGTTGGGTGTTTGTGGTGAGTCTATGCTGGGTGTTTGTGGTGAGTCTATATTGGGTGTTTGTGGTCAATCTATGTTGGGTATTTGTGCTCAGTCTATGTTGAGTGTTTGTGCTCAATCTATGTTGGGTGTTTGTGGTCAATCTATGTTGGGTGTTTGTGGTCAATCTATGTTGGGTGTTTGTGGTCAATCTATGTTGGGTTTTTATGGTCAATCTAAGTTGGGTGTTTGTGGTCAATCTATGTTGGGTGTTTGTGGTCAATCTATGTTGGGTGTTTGTGGTCAATCTATGTTGGGTTTTTATGGTCAATCTAAGTTGGGTGTTTGTGGTCAATCTATGTTGGGTGTTTGTGTTCAATCTTTGTTGGGGTGTTTGTGGTCAATCTATGCTGGGTGTTTGTGGTCAATCTATGTTGGGTGTTTGTGGTCAATCTATGTTGGGTTTTTATGGTGAATCTAAGTTGGGTGTTTGTGGTCAATCTATGTTGGGTGTTTTTGAGCTCAGTCTATGTAGGTGTGTGAGGTCAGTCTATGTTGGTTGTTTGAACTCAATCTATGTTGGGTGTTTGAGATCAATCTATGTGGGGGTGTTGAGGTCGATCTGTGTTGGGTGTTTGTGGTCGATCTATGTTTGGTGTTTGAGGTCGATCTATGTTGGGTGTTGTGGTCAGTCTATGTTGGGTGTTTGAGGTCAATCTATGTTGGGTGCTTGTGGTCAATCTATGTTGGGGTGTTTGTGGTCTATCTATGTTGGGTGTTTGTGGTCGATCTATGTTGGGTGTTTGTGGTGAGTCTATGTTGGGTGTTTGTGGTGAGTCTATGTTGGGTGTTTGTGGTCAATCTATGTTGGGTGTTTGTGCTCAGTCTATGTTGGGTGTTTGTGGTGAGTCTATGTTGGGTGTTTGTGATGAGTCTATGTTGGGTGTTTGAGGTCAATCTATGTTGGGTGTTTGGTGGTCAATCTATGTTTGGTGTTTGTGCTCAGTCTATGTTGGGGGTGGTCAATCTATGTTTGTGGTGAGTCTATGTTTGGGTTTTGTGGTCAGTCTGTTGGGTGTTTGTGCTCAGTCTATGTTGGGTATTTGTGCTCAGCTATCTATTTGGTGTTTGTGGTCAGTCTATGTTGGGTGTTTGTGGTCAATCTATGCTGGGTGTTTGTGGTCAATCTATGTTGGGTGTTTGTGGTGAGTCTATGCTGGTTTTTTTTTTTTTTTTAGCTCAATTTATGGTGGCTGTTTGTGGTCAGTCTATGCTGGGTGTTTGTGGTCGATCTATGTTGGGTGTTTGTGGTCAATCTATGTTGGGTTTTTATGGTCAATCTAAGTTGGGTGTTTGTGGTCAATCTATGTTGGGTGTTTGAGCTCAGTCTATGTTAGGTGTGTGAGGTCAGTCTGTGTTGGTTGTTTGAGCTCAATCTTTTTGGGTGTTTGAGGTCAATCTATGTTGGGTGTTTGAGGTCGATCTGTGTTGGTGTGTTTGTGGTCGATCTATGTTTGGTGTTTGAGGTCAATCGATGTTGGGTCAATCTATGTTGGGTGTTTGAGGTCAATCTATGTTGGGTGTTTGTGGTCAATCTATGTTGGGTATTTGAGGTCAATCTATGTTGGGTGTTTGTGGTCAATCTATGTTGGGTGTTTGTGGTCAGTCTATGTTTGGTGTTTGTGGTCAATCTATGTTGCGTGTTTGTGGTCAGCCTATGTTGGGTGTTTGAGGTCGATCTATGTTTGGTGTTTGAGGTCAGTCTATGTTAGGTGTTTTTGGTCAGTCTGTGTTGGATGTCTGAGGTCAGTCTATGTTGGGTGTTTGAGGTCGATCTGTGTTTGGTGTTTGAGGTCGATCTGTGTTGGGTGTTTGTGGTTGATCATCTTTCCAGCCCTATATTTTTCTTCGGACATCCACAGATTCCATTATGCGGCTGCCGAAGTGTATATTTGCACCAGCAGCGGGTATATCATTGGTTCCTATGATGGAAATAATAACAGTACAAAATGCTGGAGCAGGTGCAGCAGCAGTTGCAGCGATAAGAACTGGTGCTGGCTGTGTGACCACTGCTGCGGCGATAAGAATTGGTGTTGGCTGTGTGACCTCTCTGCTGCGACGATAAGAACTGGTGTTGGCTGTGTGACTACTGTTGCTGCTGCTGTCACTATTGTTATCCATTTCCATTGGCCAGCAAGAGAGCATTCCAGAAGCCAAAGAGCATGAGATACATGTCCCATCACGCTCCAGAAGTCTAGAATATCTCCTGGGCCTTTTCTGTTCTTCTCCTCCTCCCGGATCGTCCTCAGACTCTCCTCCTACTCTTCTTCTTCCTTCTCTTCCTCTTCCTCCTTCTCTTCCTTCTTCTCTTCCTCCTTCTTTTCTTCTTCTTCTTGTGTTTTCTCTTCTCTTCTTCTTCTTCTTCTTCTTCTTCTTCTTCTTCTTCTTCCTCCTTGGTTGGAACTGAGTGGTGCAATATTTGGGGCCAGCTTCATCACCATTAAGGTAGCCACATCCTGTTTCCGGAAACGATATCTACACACAACACCGGTGTTTTGTTTTGTTTTCTTGTTTGTTTGTTTGCCGTCGTCTGGGTGAGGGATGGGGAGTCGTTGTCATTGTTTGGGGAAACAGAAGGGGTTGGGGGGGGGGGGGGTCAGCGGTTCACTTCCGCATATGATGGCCTTCTTCTTCTTCTTCTTCTTTTAACGAAGGGTGGAACAGGATTTAACGTGTCGCGGCTTTTGTTTTGTTACTGCATGCATCGCGCGCGGATTGTCGGTGTAAATTCTCATCTAAAGGATCAAGACGGATGGTGTGTGCCAGAAATGCTGAAAATCTCCCCTAACTGACTGTATCACGTGGGAGTTGAACTCAGGCCCCTTGAGTACCGAGAACAGTGCTTTTAATCACCCAACTCTCTAAGTGCATGCACCCTGACAATTTGGTCCGTAGGATGGGGTTTTGAGGTTTCTCTTTGGGGATTTCCTTTTGTTACATCTCCACGTCCTTCTCTGGACACACCATGCCGAGGAAAAGGATGACCAGGTAGAAGTTAGAATACCCCCAGGTGCTGACTGGTGCTAGTGCGTACACTGCTGTCTTACAAGGAGACAAAGCGGTCATTACAAGCTGTGACATGATTGTTTGTGATGATGTTGTAAACAAGATTTCTTTGACCACAAACAAAACTATCAGACAGAACTACTTGCAAAGTGAGGCGACTGCAGGCGGAAATCCAAACATATTTTAAAAGTAATTAATAGCGCACCGCCACAAAAAAAAGGAGACAAATGAATCACAAAGACAAAACACGACGCGTTTCGACCTCTTAGGTCTTCTTCAGGCTAAACACAAAACACTCAGTCAGGACAACGAAAATGAACGAACAATCACATCTGTTTTTCTTTTGGCGATGCGCTATTAATTACATTCAAAATTTATCAGTTAGAAGTTTTTCCCAAGGCGATGCAAAATATTACCAAAAAAACTGTTTATTACATCAAATCAAAAATTGCGTTCAAAAAGCATTAAAGTAAACACAGCTATGTCGGACCTGCAAAACAGACAATCCACCCCAGTTTCATTGCTTCATCCATCATCATGAAAACATAATGCATCATCTATTCAGTGAGATAGTCACATTCATCCGCCACTTGTACTACTTCACAATTTTAAATGGATGCTCTAGACTGTGGTGTTGATTTGTTAGTGCATATTTTGTGGCACTATTTATCGGAGCTTATGATTGTTATGTAAGGGATAGGATTCGTCATTTGTGTCCTTTCTTTTTTTCCTTGTCAGTTTTTTATTTTGATTAGTATTTTTTTTTAGTTGTCATGACCGTATATGTATAGTGTAGGGGATACTACCAATTATTCTATTCTACTTCAATTTTGCTTACCCGTGGTGTAAAAATGATTGATCATTCTGCTTATTGAACGGGGGACCGCACTATATAAATTCCCGCATCATCATCTTCATCATCCTCATTATTTTTTTTTCTTTTATCGTTATCATCATTATTGTTTTATTGTTGTTGTTTTTGTTATTGTTGTTGTTGTTGTTGTTGATGTCGTTGTCATCGTCGTCGCCGTCGTCGTTGTCGTCGTCATCATCACCATCATCATTATCATCATCATCACATCATCATCATCATCATCATCATCACTATCATTGTTATCGTGTTAAATGTTGTCACCACTCGTGGCCAGATCTTCCATGCCGGCAACATCTCAAGTGCTCATGCCCTGGCACCAACGTCTTTTTCACAGTGCGGTCACAACACAACGTCACGCGCATGTCTGTATAGGTCAGCAGTCAAATCACCCCCTGATACAGCCCAAAGCGTTCACAGCACGGTCACAGCTGAACGTCACGCGCATGTCTGTATAGGTCAGCAGTCAAATCACCCCCTGATACAGCCCAAAGCGTTCACAGCACGGTCACAACTGAACGTCACGTGCATGTCTGTATAGGTCAGCAGTCAAATCACCCCCTGATACAGCCCAAAGCGTTCACAGCACGGTCACAACTGAACGTCACGTGCATGTCTGTATAGTCAGCAGTCAAATCACCCCCTGATACAGCCCAAAGCGTTCACAGCACGGTCACAACTGAACGTCACGTGCATGTCTGTATAGGTCAGCAGCAGTAAATCACCCCCTGATACAGCCCAGAGCGTTCACAGCACGGTCACAGCTGAACGTCACGTGCATGTCTGTATAGGTCAGCAGTCAAATCACCCCCTGATACAGCCCAAAGCGTTCACAGCACGGTCACAACTGAACGTCACGTGCATGTCTGTATAGGTCAGCAGTTAAATCACACCCTGATACAGCCCAAAGCGTTCACAGCACGGTCACAGCTGAACGTCACGTGCATGTCTGTATAGGTCAGCAGTTAAATCACCCCCTGATACAGCCCAAAGCGTTCACAGCACGGTCACAGCTGAACGTCACGTGCATGTCTGTATAGGGTCAGCAGTCAAATCACCCCCTGATACAGCCCAAAGCGTTCACAGCACGGTCACAGCTGAACGTCACGTGCATGTCTGTATAGGTCAGCAGTTAAATCACCCCCTGATACAGCCCAAAGCGTTCACAGCACGGTCACAGCTGAAACGTCACGTGCATGTCTGTATAGGTCAGCAGTTTAAATCACCCCCTGATACAGCCCAAAGCGTTCACAGCACGGTCACAGCTGAACGTCACGTGCATGTCTGTATAGGTCAGCAGTGAGATCAACCCCTGATACATACAGCCCAAAGCGGTCGGCTGTCGTTGCACACGACAGACAGATACGACAAGGACCCACAAGAACACGAGGACCACTCACTGCAGTACAGCTCGTCCGAGTGGTCTGGGCAGTCGTAGTGGCCGTCGCACTTGACGGTCGCCTTTCTACACCGAGTGTCCGATTCTCCACAGACGAAAAGACCCTGACTCTGGCAATGCTCCCCTGCACGCACGCACGCACGCACGCACGCACGCACGCACGCACGCACGCACGCACACACACACACACACACACACACACACACACACACAGATCATTGTGTCTGATCGGCCAGAGATCGGCCAGAGGAATGCTTGGGCTGATAAAAACAAAGAAGGCCACCCACAAGTCGGTCAACACACACGCACACACACACACACACACACACACACACACACACACACACACACACACACACACACACACACACACACACAGACACGACACAGAGAGAGAGAGAGAGAGAGAGGGGAGAGAGAGAGAGAGATCATTGTGTCTGATCGGCCAGAGGAAATGTACGGGCTGATAAAAACAAACAAAACCACCCACAAGACGGTCCATACACACACACACACACACACGCGCGCGCGCGCGCGCGCGCGCGCGCGCGCTCGGTCAAAGGGGACGGTGGGGAGGGGGGGGAGATCACACTCACTACAATTCCTCTCGTCACTTCCGCCAGGGCAGTGGTGCCGACCGTCACAGCGCCATCCCGTGTCTCGCAGACAGGTGCTGCTGTTGGGACACAGCCGACCGTGCACTGTGGTACGGCAGAACGCCTCTGCCACCCACAGACAGCTGATGATGGTGATGATGATGATGATGATGATGATGATGATGATGATGATGATGCGGCTGCTGTTGCTTTGCTGCTTCTGCTGCTGCTGCTGCTGCTGATGATAATGATGATGATGATGATGGTAGTGACGAGGATGCTGCTGCTGCTGCTGCTGATGATGATGATGACCATGACGACGATGATGATAGTGACGATGATGATGATGATGATGATGATGATGACAGGATAGCGATAATGCTAAGAATCAAAACAGTAAAAACCACACTTAGTGCTGTGCCATCTGTTTATGCAAAGGAAAACTGCGAAACACTTTTGCCATCATAATGATTAAAAAAAAATCATGTTGTTGTTGTTGTCGTTGTCGTTGTCGTTGTTGTTGTTGTTATTGTTGTTGTTGTTGTTGCTGCTGTTGTTCTTATCATCGTTGCAGCTGAGGAATAATTGTAAACTGCCAGTGAAGATGAGAAACAGGTGAGAACTGACAGCGAAGATGAGAAACAGGTGAGAACTGACAGTGAAGATGAGAAAGAGGTGAGAACTGCCGGTGAAGATGAGAAAGAGGTGAGAACTGACGGTGAAGATGAGAAAGAGGTGAGAACTGACGGTGAAGATGAGAAAGAGGTGAGAACTGCCAGTGAAGATGAGAAATAGGTGAGAACTG
Organism: Conus betulinus; assembly: GCA_016801955.1. Taxonomy (NCBI): domain Eukaryota; kingdom Metazoa; phylum Mollusca; class Gastropoda; order Neogastropoda; family Conidae; genus Conus; species Conus betulinus. The sequence goes on from JADBJO010034935.1 coordinate 10,905, forward strand.
CCAGTGAAGATGAGAAAGAGGTGAGAACTGCCAGTGAAGATGAGAAAGAGGTGAGAACTGCCAGTGAAGATGAGAAAGAGGTGAGAACTGCCAGTGAAGATGAGAAAGAGGTGAGAACTGCCAGTGAAGATGAGAAAGAGGTGAGAACTGCCAGTGAAGATGAGAAAGAGGTGAGAACTGCCAGTGAAGATGAGAAAGAGGTGAGAACTGCCGGTGAAAGACAAACACATGACTGCAAACCGTGACAGTGATGAGAGACCTGTCAGGGGGATCGTGTGGGGAACACGAGAACAGATGGGATGGACAGAGAACTTGAACAACAAAGAAAGGTGAGACTGGACAGGGATGACGAGGAACGTGAACAACTCCAGGACGGGTGAGTGCGGACATTGGGCTAGGTAAACAAGTGGGAAGGGACGAGACATGGGGGAAGGGACCTAAAGCGAAGCAGACGTGGGACATGAAGAAAAAGGCCAGGAGGACTTGAAGAAAAAGGCCAGGGGACATGAAGAAAAAGGCCAGGAGGACATGAAGAAAAAGGCCAGGAGGACATGAAGAAAAAGGCCAGGAGGACATGAGGAAAAGGCCAGGAGGACATGAAGGAAAAGGCCAGGAGGACATGAAGGAAAAGGCCAGGAGGACATGAAGAAAAAGGCCAGGAGGAACAGGTGTACACTTGTCAATGAAGACGGAGAACAGACCAGAGTAGACAGGTGTAGGATAGATGACAGCAGACAGGTGAAGGACAGATGACAACAGACAGGTGAAGGACAGATGACAACAGACAGGTGGAGGACAGACAACAGACAGGTGAAGGACAGATGACAACAGACAGGTGAAGGACAGATGACAACAGACAAGTGGAGGACAGATGATAACAGACATTAGAAGGACAGATGAGAACAGACATTAGAAGGACAGATAACAACAAACAGGTGAAGGCCAGATGAGAACAGACAGGTGAAGGACAGGTGAGAACAGACATTAGAAGGACAGATGAGAACAGACAGGTGAAGGACAGGTGAGAACAGACAGGTGAAGGACAGATGAGAACAGATATGAGAAGGATAAATGAGAACAGACAGCTGAAGGACAGATGAGAACAGACAGCTGAAGGACAGATGAGAACAGACAGCTGAAGGACAGATGAGAACGGACATGTGAGTTTCAGATGAGAACAGACGGGGAAGGGCAGATTGAGAACAGGCAGTAGTGGACAAGTGAGAACAAACAATACTGGACAGGTGAGAACAGACAATACAGACAGGTGGGAACAGACAGGTGGGAACAGACAGTTTAGACAGGTGGGAACAGACAGTACAGACAGGTGGGAACAGACAATACAGACAGGTGGGAACAGACAATACAGACAGGTGGGGACAGACAATACAGACAGGTGGAACACACAGTACGGACAGGTGGGAACAGACAGTACAGACAGGTGGGACACACAGTACAGACAGGTGGGAACAGACAGTACAGACAGGTGGGAACAGACGACAACAGACAGGTGGGAACAGACAGTACAGACAGGTGGGAACAGACAGTACAGACAGGTGGGAACAGACAGGTGGGAACAGACAGTACAGACAGGTGGGAACAGACAGTACAGACAGGTGGGAACAGACAACAGACAGGTGGGAACAGACAATACAGACAGGTGGGAACAGACAGTACAGACAGGTGGGAACAGACAATACAGACAGGTGGGAACAGACAACAGACAGGTGGGGACAGACAGTACAGACAGGCGGGAACAGACAGTACAGACAGGTGGGAACAGACAGTACAGACAGTGGGCACAGACAGTACAGACAGGCAGGAACAGACAGTACAGACAGGCGGGAACTGACCACAGCGCCTCTCGTCACTGCCGTCCCGGCATTGCTTGTAACCGTCGCAGCGCCAGGCGACGTACTCCAGACACTCTGTGGTTCCCGGGCACATGAAGCCGAA
>JADBJO010034936.1:0-10000 GCA_016801955.1 Conus betulinus
CACTTTCCAAAGCCGAACTACTCCCCTCCCTCCTCCGTCACTTCACCCCTATGTCTTTGTTTCTAATTTCTTTTTTTTTTTTTCAATTCTTTACATTCTGATTGTCTTCCTTTTGTTTATTTTGCTGTACTTTTTCTTTTCTTTTGCCATCCTGAGTGTATTGCTGTTTTCATCATTCCCCCGTTTTCTGCTTCCTTCTCCCAAGGGGCAGTGGGGGATGGGGGTGGGGGTTGGGGGGCTCTTGAGATGTCCATCTTTCACTGCCTGGTGTTATTCATCTTCTTTTCTTCCTTGTCTTTATTCTTATTCTTCTCTTTATCTTCCTTAGCTGCAATCCGGTCGTCTCTATTGTGTCTATGTCATTATTCAGCCATCTTTCATTCTCTCTGCCACTTTCCCTCTTTCCCGCTCTCTCTCTCTCTCTCTCTCTCCTCATTCTCTCTCTCTCTCTCTCTCTGTCTGTCTGTCTGCCTGTCTCTCTTTCTCTATCTCCCTCACTCCCCCTCACTCTTTCTGTGGGACAGACAGACTTAATGACTGACTGAGAGAGAGAGAGAGAGAGAGAGAGGAGAGAGAGAGAGAGAGAGAGAGAGAGAGAGAGAGAGAGAGAGAGAGAGAGAGAGAGAGAGAGGAGAGAGAGAGAGACACAGACACAGACACAGACACAGAAACAGACACAGACACACACACACACACACACACACACACACACACACAGAACACACACACACACACAACACACACACACACACACACACACACACACACACACACATAATGCACGCAAGCACAGACAGACAGATAGACAGAAACACACACACACACACACACACACACACACACACATACACACACACACACACACGCACACACACACACACACACACACACACACACAGAGAAACAGACACACACACACACACACACACACACACACACACACACACACACACACACACACACACACACACACACACCCTGATAGACAGCCAGCATCTCTCCCTGATAGATAGCCAACATCCCTCCCTGCACGCATGTCTGTCTGTCTGTCTGTCTGTCTGTCTGTCTGTCTGTCTGTCTGTCTGTCTGTCTGTATGTATGTATGTATGTATGTATGTATGTATGTATCTACAGATAGATAGATAGATAGATAGATAGATAGATAGATAGATAGATAGATAGTGAAAAAAGTGAAAACACAACCTATCACTAAAAAGCAAGTGCAGTGTTGGACACAAGAAAGTGTTGATGAATTACAGGCTTGTTTTGAATGTACAGATTGGAATTTGTTTTTGAATTCTAGTTTTGACATTAACGAAGCCACCGATGTTATTTCCAGCTACATTTCTTTCTGTGAACACATGATTGTACCTACTAAAACTATCAAAATATTTCCCAACAACAAACCTTGGGTTACAAAATCTCTGAAAATAACTCTAAATGAGAAGAAACTGCAAACGGAGATTGAAGAATCAAAGAGAGCTTACAAGAGAAAAGTTGAAAACATGTTCCAGAATGGAAATATGCGAGATGCATGGAAAGGAATAATAAGGTTTTATCAGGTTCAGGTAAATGTTCAAACCAAAATATTAGTAACAAAAAAAAACAGCAAAAGAACAGAAGCAATTTGCAGAAAGCTGAACGATTTTTACTGTAGATTTGATGATAAAGATTTTAGTAAAGAATTAAAGGAAGTGAAGGAAGAACTCCAAAGCAATGTTAAAAACGATGTTGATGGAAGTGATTCTGTTGTGATTGAGGAAAATGATGTTCAGTTGTTTTTCAAACGTTTAAATGTGAGAAAGGCAATGGGCCCTGATAATATCTGTGGAAATTGTTGAAGGTGTGTGCTTCTCAGCTCTCCTATGTTTACAGTCGTTTGTTTACCTGGTCACTTAGAGAATGTATAATTCCTGTTTTTTATGGAAAAATGCCACTGTATGTCCTGTTCCCAAAAAAACGCAACCCAAGCTGTTTAAATGATTACCGACCAGTTGCCCTCTCACATCTGTTGCAATGAAATGTCTTGAAAGAATTGTCCTCAGTTATGTTTTAAAAGATACTACACAGTACCAAGACCCGTTTCAGTTCGCATACCAACAGAACAGATCAACAGATGATGCCACACTCACACTTCTCCATCATGCTTTTTCACACCTCGAAAAACCTGCCTCCTTTGTACGCATTCTCTTTATTGATTTCTCATCAGCATTCAACACCATACAACCACATCTGATGGCAAAGAAACTCATTAACATAAATGTGGGTAACAAGCTCATTCTTTGGATAATTGATTTTCTTACACAGAGGACACAGTCTGTTCGATATCAAAGTGTTGTTTCGTCTTCCAGAGTCATTTCAACTGGCGCACCCCAGGGTACTGTTTTATCACCAGTGCTTTTTACTCTGTACACAAATGATTGTTCAGGAAGTGATTCAACTTTGTACATTAATTCAGATGACTCAGCACTTGTGGATCTTTCCAACTCTGATTCTGTTTACTTCAAGGAGGTTCAAAAGATTTGTTGACTGGTGCGATCATAACTATCTTGATCTGAATGTAACAAAAACGAAAGAAATGTTGATTGATTTTAGAAAGAATCCAAAGCTGTACCACCACTTTTTATCAAAGGTGCTGAAGTAGAACGTGTTGAATCATACAAATATTTAGGAACTTTTATAGATAATAAGCTGAATTTTAAATCCCATGTTGAGTATGTCCACACAAAAAATGTCAAACCAGATTATATTTGTCTTCGCAAGCTGCGATCATTTCATGTGAATACTGACATTCTTCGGACATTTTATTCATGCTTCTTGGAATCTGTTCTAACTTTCTCATTTATGTGTTGGTATGGTGGGTTGACTGTGAAGAGCAGAAATGTGCTTGAGAAAGTGGTGAACGTGGGAGGAAAAATCGTTGGTGAGAGACAAAAAAGTCTGAGTGAGCTATACAGGTGCCGTGTTAGTTTGTAAAGCGAAGAAGATTACGTGTGACCAGACCCACGTCCTTGCAAATCAGTATGACCTTCTTCAGTCAGGGACGAGATATCGATCGGTTAAATGCAGAAGTGTCAGATTTAAAACAAAGTTTTATTCCCCTGTCCATTGATTTCATGAACCGAGAAGATGTTAATTGAAATCCAAATTCCTCTATATGAATGTATGTCATAAGAGAGAGAGAGAGAGAGAGAGAGAGAGAGAGAGAGAGATCTGGCTGTCTACATTTTCCCTTTTTAGCCGATTCGTTTTGTGTCAATGTCTTTTTCCTAATGTATTAGGAATGCACTACCCCCTCCCTCTCTCTCTCTCTCTTTCTCTCTCTCTCTCTCTCTCTCTCTCTCTCTGTCAGTCTGTCTTTCTGTCTCTCCATCTATCTGTCCGTCTGTCTGTCTCTCCATCTATCTGTCTGTCTGTCTGTCTGTCTGCCTCTCTCTCTCTCTCTGTCTCTCTCTCTCTCTCTCTCTCTAATCAAATGTTGTGTCCTTGCTGCATTCTTAGAGCTCTGGCCACAGGAACCGAATCGTGAGGGAAACAAAGCATGGGCTGTGGTCGATAGACTGGCCCTGATTAAAACGTTGGCAGTGGTCGTTGAGGCGACAGTGATGGATGCTCCCAGGTGATCGATGGAAATAACAGTGAATGAAACCGTGTCCCTGATCCATGAATTTACGGTGATGTACACCCACGTCACACAGGTGGTCATTGACTTTGTTGAGATAGATAGCCAACATCTCCCCCTGATAGATAGCCAACATCTCCCCCTGATAGATAGCCAACGTCTCCCCCTGATAGATAGCCAACATCCCTCCCTGGTAGATAGTCACATCCCTCCCTGATAGATAGTCAACACCCCTTCCTGATAGATAGCCAACATCCCTTCCTGATAGATGAGCCAACATGCTTCCCTGATAGATAGCCAACATCTTCTCCTGATAGACAGCCAACATCCCTCCCTGATAGATAGCCAACATCCCTCCCTGTTAGATAGCCAACATCCCTCCCTGATAGATAGCCAACATCTTCTCCTGATAGATAGCCAACATCCCTTCCTGATAGATAGCCAACATCTTCTCCTGATAGATAGCCAACATCCCTCCCTGATAGATAGCCAACATCCCTCCCTGATAGATAGCCAACATCCCTCACTGATAGATAGCCAACATCTTCTCCTGATAGATAGCCAACATCCCTTCCTGATAGATAGCCAACATCTTCTCCTGATAGATAGCCAACATCCCTCCCTGATAGATAGCCAACATCTTCTCCTGATAGATAGCCAACATGCTTCCCTGATAGATAGCCAACATCTTCTCCTGATAGACAGCCAACATCCCTCCCTGATAGATAGCCAACATCCCTCCCTGATAGATAGCCAACATCCCTCCCTGATAGATAGCCACATCTTCTCCTGATAGATAGCCAACATCCCTCCCTGACAGATAGCCAACATCCCTCCCTGATAGATAGCCAACATCCTCCCTGATAGATAGCCAACATCTTCTCCTGATAGATAGCCAACATCCCTTCCTGATAGATAGCCAACATCTTCTCCTGATAGATAGCCAACATCCCTTCCTGATAGATAGCCAACATCTTCTCCCTGATAGATAGCCAATCCCTCCCTGATAGATAGCCAACATCTTCTCCTGATAGATAGCCAACATGCTTCCCTGATAGATAGCCAACATCTTCTCCTGATAGACAGCCAACGTCCCTCCCTGATAGATAGCCAACATCCCTCCCTGATAGATAGCCAACATCCCTCCCTGATAGATAGCCAACATCTTCTCCTGATAGATAGCCAACATCCCTCCCTGACAGATAGCCAACATCCCTCCCTGATAGATAGCCAACATCCCTCCCTGATAGATAGCCAACATCTTCTCCTGATAGATAGCCAACATCCCTTCCTGATAGATAGCCAACATCTTCTCCTGATAGATAGCCAACATCTTCTCCTGATACATAGCCAACATCCCTTCCTGATAGATAGCCAACATCTTCTCCTGATAGATAGCCAACATCTTCTCCTGATAGATAGGCAACATCCCTCCCTGATAGATAGCCAACATCCCTCCCTGATATATAGCCAACATCCCTCCCTGATAGACAGTCAACTTCCCTGCCTGATAGATAGCCAACATCTTCTCCTGATAGATAGCCAGCATCCCTCCCTGATAGATAACCGACATCCTTCCCTGATAGATATCCAACATCCCTCCCTGATAGATATCCCACATCCCTCCCTGATAGATAGTCAACTTTCCTCCCTGATAAATATCCAACATCCCTCCCTGATAGATAGCCAACATCCCTCCCTGATAGACAGCCAGCATCTTTCCCTGATAGATAGCCAACATCCCTCCCTGATAGATAGCCGACATCCCTCCCTGATATACAGCCGACATCTCTCCCTGATAGATAGCCAACATCACTCCCTGATAGATAGCCGACATATGTCCCTGACAGATAGCCACATCCTCCCATATAGATAGCCAGCATCCCTCCCTGATAGATAGCCAACATCCCTCCCTGATAGATAGCCAACATCCTCCCTGATAGATAGCCAACATCCCTCCCTGATAGATAGTCAACTTCCCTCCCTGATAGATAGCCAACATCTTCTCCTGATAGATAGCCAACATCCCTCCCTTCACCATGTAAAGCGCTTTGACGACAGTGAGGGAAAAGGTTCCAGGCATTTTTCTCTTGTTTCCGCGTTTTGTTGTGGTGACAACGTAGTGTGCATCCCTGTTGCTATCTGACAATTGTCGGGGCTTGTAATGTACACGTTTTCTTGTTGGTCGGTTTGGTGATGGTTGGTAAATGGACATTCCCTGTACTGTGCTGTGCTGTGCTGTATTGTACGATTTCGTTTCATACCAAACCCAGGCATGGAACAGGCCTGAGAAATACAGACACCCTGGAGTGCTGGTCAAAAGAAAAGACCATAGCACGATAAACTCTTGAAACGATCAGACTTGGGTTAAATTAAGCCTTTGTTTCATTTTTTTTGGTTAACCTGAGAGCATCTCTACGATTTGTTTGCCCTTATCTCAACCTTCTAATCGAAACGTTTATAACAACATTCTTGCCATTGGGTGTTGAAATATTTTTTTGGCATAAATAGAACCTGTGACAACGACGTAGAAGTGGAAGACGAAGAAGACTGGAAGAAAGAGAGAAGAAGAAGAAGAAGAAGAAAGAAGAAGAAGAAGAAGAAGAAGAAGAAGAAGAAGAAGAAGAAGAAGAAGAAGAAGAAGAAGAAGAGAGAAGAGGAGGAGGGAGGAGAAGGAGAAGAAGAAGAAGGAAGAAGAAGAAGAAGAAAGAAGAAGAGAAGAAAAGAAGAAGAAGAAGAGAAAGAAGAAGAAGATACACTGTTCAGAGAGAAAAGCGATCGATATCTCATAAAAAGCACTTTGCAGAATCATGTGAATGAAACTAACCCTGGAACTGAATGATGAGTCACGACTGGTGTGTGATTGGTCTCTCTGTCTGTTTGTCTGTCCGTTTGCCTGTCTGTCTTCATCTCTCTCTCTCTCTCTCTCTCTCTCTCTCTCTCTCTCTCTCTCTCTCTCTCTCTCTCTGTGTGTCTCTCTCCTCTGTGTGTGTCGCTGTCTTTTCTGTCTCCGTCTCCGTCTTCTCTCTCTCTCTCTCTCTCTCTCTCTCTCTCTCTCTCTCTCTCTCTCTCTCTCTCTCTCTCTTCTCTCTCTCTCTCTCTCTCTCTCTCTCTCTCTCTGTACGTGCACGTGCATGTGTGTGTGTGTGTGTGTGTGTGTGTGTGTGTGTGTGTGTGTGTGTGTGTGTGTGTGTGTGTGTCGCTGTCTTTCTGTCCACGTCTATTTCGTTCTTCTCTCTCTCTCCTTTCTTTCTCTCTCTCTCTCTCTCTCTCTGCTCCCTTCCTCCCTCCCTCCCTCCCTCTCTCTCTCTCTCTCTCTCTCTCTCTCTCTCTCTCATAACCATATACCACTTATGGTAAATTGTTTGATTTAGATGAACGGGACAAAAGAAACTGGGTTTCAAATGTTCGTTACAGTTTAATCACTTCGGATTTAGTTGTGTCTGGTTGAAGAATGGTGTTAATGTGACTGGTGATTTTCTGAGAATCTTTAGGGATAGACTGATTTCATGAGAGTGGCAGGAATGGAAGTTCCATATGGATAGCAGAGAAAGATTTCTCTTTCACGGGTCCTTTGGCAGTATACTGATGTTGAAAGCTATCCACTACTTCATCTGGGCAGGCACTTCATGACTAAATTTAGGCGTGGTATTTTCGAAATTGCTGAGCATTTTTACCGTCATCGTTCTCAGAGCGAAGTAGATCTAATCAGTCCATTTTGCAGAAAGAATACAGAAAATGAAGTGTATCTTGTGTTGTGTTGCAGCGTCTTGAATGAATGCAGAGTTAAGAATATACCGTTCAAGTTTGAGAAATTCCCAAGTTAGTTTACGCATGCATGTACTCACGAGCAAACTGTAAAATTGTGTCAGTTTATTCAGTCAAAATATTCAAGATGCAATCATTTATATTGTTTTAAAATAGCAGTCCGAATGAGTGTTGGTTATGCTCCCGTGCTGTTGCTCGGATGTCAGATGATTGCAATGGACTTGCAGCCCACTTCATGAAGGGCAATGGCCTAAACATGAATAAATTATCTTGAGTCTTGAGTCTTTTAAGTACCTCTCTCTATCTGCCTGCCTGCCTGCCTGTCGTGTCTGTCTGTCTGTCTGTCTGTCTGTCTGTCTCTCTCTCTCTCTCTCTCTCTCTCTCTCTCTCTCTCTCCCTTTTGTGAGTGTATGTTTGTGTGGGTGAGGAGGGTACCTTTGAGGGAGTGACGCAAAACAATACAGCCTGACATCAGGATCAGTCGTATCCGCCATGTCATGTTCCGTAATCACATCACATTCATAGTCCCTCCCCTGCGGGGGGAACAGGGCAGGCAACTCAGTTCACCCCCTGGGAAAAGTCATGCTGGCATTCGGAGAAATGAAATGGCTGATCGTGCGGCCAGGAAAGCCACAGCGAAGATATTGTCTAAGATATCTATCCCTTATGCATATATAAAACCGTGAGTACATGCATGCGTAAACTAACTTGGGAATTTCTCAAACTTGAACGGTATATTCGTAACTCTGCATTCATTCAAGACGGAGCAACACAACACAAGATACACTTCATTTTCTGTATTCTGTTGCTACAAAACTATATCTCCTCCACCAGCGACCAGCAAGCCCTCCAGAAGGATCTTGATCGACTCGCAGAGTGGGAGCAGAGATGGGCTCATGAGTTTTCATCTAGACAAATGCCAGACACTAACAGTGATCCGGAAGATAAAACCCCTACTTTGAAACTACACTCTCGTGGCCACACCCTTGACACAGTCAGTAAGTGCAAATGCCTCGGCGTCACCATCACTTCTGATCTCAGTTGGAGCCCCCACATCTCCCATGTCTCTAACCGTGCCAACAAGACTCTTGGCCTACTAAGACGGAACCTGAAGGTAGGATCCCAGCGCATCAAGCAGAAAGTCTACCTATCACTAGTCTGCCCAACCCTTGAATACACCAGCTCTGTGTGGGACCACTACATAGAGAAGGACATCAAGAAGCTGGAAACGATCCAATGCCCAGCTGACTCGCTGGGTCAGCCATCGACACCGGAAAACCTCCAGTGTGCATGACATGTTAGAGACCCTTGAGTGGTCCTTCCTCACAGAACGAGAGGGAGAAAGGCGCGACTAGTGAACTTTTACAAATTTCACAACGGAACCCTCATTATCAACACATGCCACAAAACCCTTTCAGAATCAATCTGCACCCAAAGGATCCAGACGGTCCCATCCAGCAACATGCCACCTTTCCAGCTGCAGGACTCTCAATAGACAGAAATCCTTCTTCCCCAGGACCATACCGACTGGAACAGCCTTCCTGCTGCGGTTCCGACTGAGGGTTTCAAATCCCTAATCTCATCCTACACCCCTCCCCTTGCCCCCCCCCCCCCCCCCCCAACATGCCCAGGCCTAGCAAACACTATCTCAAGCGACTTCAACTTCACGCAACCCCCCTATAGTCTACAGAATCTTCAAATGATGAAGGCGTTGTCACGGAAAGAAGAAGAAGAAGAAGAAGAAGAAGAAGAAGAAGAAGAAGATCTTGCGCCGAATTGGATGAAGATAAGTGACTGCTCGTTCATTTCCGTCGTCCTGAGTGTTGTGTGTCTTGCCTGAAGAAGACCTAAGAGGTGGAAAGGCGTCATCGTTTGTCTTGTGATCCGTTTGCCTACGTCTTTTTTTTTCTTTCCTTTTTTTTTGCGGTGCGTTATCAATGACTTTCCAAATTTGTTTGAAAAACATATCAGTCTAAAGAACATCCCACATTTCCCACCTAGCACATTGCGAATTTCCGAACTTAGAACAGGAGTCCGTTAGCAGTGAGGTAAGACGTCCGCCTACGAAAAAAAAGGGCACGCTTTGAAAGGCCCATGCATCGAGTAGTTGCGGGGTTTGATTTCCGGCAGAGCCAGGGCGAAAAAAAAAAAAAGGTTAGCAGTAGAAGGTTATCTGAAAGTCATGAACTGGATGCGGCTCGGCCTGCTTCGAGTGTAAGGAGTTAAGGGCCGAAACACTTGCCTGATGCCTGACGGGAGGGGGGAGGGGTGTGGTTTTTTTTTTTTTGTTCTCTGAAGACCTTCTGTTGCCGAGCTCTCCCTAAAGTTTCTTCCTAAGAGTGAGCGGAGATTGTCTGAGAACTTGAGCCAGAACAGTTTCCCGTCCTGCTCCAAAAGCATTTCCCGGTGTGTGGTTTGAGGCTCTGGTCCTGAAGCATCCCATGGAGTGACAGGGGCACGTGCTCCCTGCCACCGTACTGTCTGACCCGATGATTAAGTTTGGCCACGTGTGTGGGCCTCTACGTTTAACAGCAACACCGTGTTCTTATCACCGGTCATCTATCATCTACCACCTTCCGCGCCAATCTTTCCGGTTCTTAGACTGCTCTT
>JADBJO010034937.1:0-12858 GCA_016801955.1 Conus betulinus
CTGTCTCTCTTCTCTGACAGACAGTGATACACCACACTCTTGCTGAAGAAACTTCTCTCTTTTCTCTCTCTGGGTGAGTGCACGCGTGCGTTTGTGCGTGCGTGCGTGCGTTTGTGCGTGCGTTTGTGCGTGCGTGCGTGCGTGCGTGTGTGTGTGTGTGTGTGTGTGTGTGTGTGTGTGTGTGTGTGTGTGTGTGTGTGTGTGGTGTGTGTGGGTGTGTGTGTGTGTGTGTGCGCGCGCGCGCGCGTCTTGCTGTGTGTCCGTGTCTGTGTCTTTGAGTAGCGGTTGTTGCACCACCCTTGTATGAGTTAGGACAGTTTGTTTTAAAAAAAAAAGCTCAATCTAGAAGTCGTGACTGGGATGTGGTCTGACCCTCTTAGAACATCCACGTTTAGGCCCACAAAGTGATTGAAAGTGAGGGGGAGGGGGGGGGGGGGGGAGGGGGGAGTGACGAAGGGGGGGGGGGGGGGGGGTGTAAGGAGAGGATCTTATCTATGAAAAAGGATCTTCTGTTGTGAGGCTGTTCCTAGGCTTTCTTCCTGTTAGCCAGTTAAAGGAAGAACAGGAACTAAGACGAAACTCTGTGACAGATGAGATGAACTTTTCACATTTAGAGGGAAAGCGGGCATCAAGGACTTTTGTGTCACTGAAGAGAGAACTGTGCTGATTCATGTTATAGAAACTGTCGACTGCAGATAGCATCGACTTGGAGCAAAAGAAAAGACGAGAGAGAGAGAGAGAGAGAGAGAGAGAGAGAGAGAGAGAGAGAGAGAGAGGTTTCATCTTACGAAGGGCAATCACACAGATGAAGAAAACATCAAGAGTAGGATCTTTGCACCCTCCGCTCCATTCGTTGACTCATCTGGGCTGCTGGTTCCTGGAGGTCACCTAGCGTTTAAAACTCCAGTTCTCTATTGTCAAAGCTCAGCCTCACATTCTGGAACAGGTCTTCCTATGAGGCATTGCTCAATTTCAGCGGCGCGTACTGCGTCTTGTTCTTTTTCTGGAAGTGGAATTCCAGGGCCCAAGAATACCACATCGCCATGTTGTCCTCTGGCCTTGGAAACAATGGTTCTTCCAGATGACCGTGCCGGGCGGTCAGCCCCTGAGAGCCGTTCCGCCTCACGTGCACATCCCCATACAGAGGATGGCTGTAACAGCCTGTGCACTGCTCTGGTCCCTGGAAGTCAGACTGGCTGTAGACCGGGTCGCTGGAGACCTATGTGGTGGAGGAGGACGCACTCTCACCTGGTGCGCGAAACTGACAGGCGCTAGAGATGAGCCAAGGCTCCAAGGCCGGCAGGCTGTCAGTGCTGTAAAAGAAAAACAGCATGTTGGTCCTGATGTCTTTCAGGGGTCCGTTGCTGCTGACGAAGAAGCCCAGGTTTTGTTGAGGCAGGAGAGCCAAGAAGCTTTGGTAAGCCAAATATCCTCCCAAGTGGAGTACCACTGGGTAACCTGAACAGAAGAGAGGCCACAGGCTGCATCAATATGGCCGACGGGTGGCAATGCATTGGAAGCAGATCATGGTTCAGTGATTGTACTCCCTGGTCAAGCAGTGCACAGCTGTTATATTCTTACTGGTCCGGTCTGTCTGTCTGTCTGTCTGTCTGTCTGCTTTTCCAAACTTTCTGTCTGTCTGCGTACCTGTAAGTATCCGTATTCTACAGGATAGTTCCTCGGATCATCCTGTCTGTAACTGGTACAGACTGCAATCTGTAAGTTAAAAAAAACTGACAAAGGCAACAGAAAAGAAAGAAAGAAACAAACAAAAAAACCCGTTCGGTCTTAGTCTTAGTGTGTTTTTAACTGTGCAAAGCAAATCAATAGCGCAGTGAGGGGTTGAGCGCCCATCCGTCCAGAACGCTGTTGTCGTTAGTGTAGGTGCTGGACATCTCTCCAGAACGCTGTTGTCGTTAGGTGCTGGACATCTCTCCAGAACGCTGTTGTCGTTAGTGTAGGTGGTGGACATCTCTCCAGAACGTTGTTGTCGTTAGTGCACGTGGTGGACATCTCTCCAGAACGCAGTTGTCGTTAGTGTAGGTGCTGGACATCTCTCCAGAACGCTGTTGTCGTTAGTGTAGGTGCTGGACATCTCTCCAGAACGTTGTTGTCGTTAGTGTAGGTGGTGGACATCTCTCCAGAACGCTGTTGTCGTTAGTGTAGGTGCTGGACATCTCTCCAGAACGCTGTTGTCGTTAGTGTAGTGGTGGGACATCTCTCCAGAACGCAGTTGTCGTTAGTGTAGGTGCTGGAAATCTCTCCAGAACGCTGTTGTCGTTAGTGTAGGTGGTGGACATCTCTCCAGAACGTTGTTGTCGTTAGTGCACGTGGTGGACATCTCTCCAGAACGCAGTTGTCGTTAGTGTAGGTGCTGGACATCTCTCCAGAACGTTGTTGTCGTTAGTGTAGGTGGTGGACATCTCTCCAGAACGTTGTTGTCGTTAGTGCACGTGGTGGACATCTCTCCAGAACGTTGTTGTCGTTAGTGTAGGTGCTGGAATACAATGTGGAGCATGATACTGTCGTCTGTACTGTCTGTCTGCTTCATTGTCTGTTTCTTCCTTTGTTTCCGTGTCTGTCCCTGTCTGTCTGCTTCATTGTCTGTTTCTTCCTTTGTTTCTGTGTCTGTCCTGTCTGCTTTCATTGTCTGTTCTTCCTTTGTTTCCGTGTCTGTCCTGTGTGCTTCATTGTCTGTTTCTTCCTTTGTTTCCGTGTCTGTCCTGTCTGCTTCATTGTCTGTTTCTTCCTTTGTTTCCGTGTCTGTCCTGTCTGCTTCATTGTCTGTTTCTTCCTTTGTTTCCGTGTCTGTCCCTGTCTGTCTGCTTCATTGTCTGTTTCTTCCTTTGTTTCCGTGTCTGTCCTGTCGGCTTCATTGTCTGTTTCTTCCTTTTGTTTTCGTGTCTGTCCTGTCTGTCTGCTTCGTTGTCTCTTTATTCCTTTGTTTCCGTCTATCACCTGTTCTTTCTTTCGTTGTCTTTTGCTTTTCGTATTTCCTTGTACGTTTATACCTTTTTTTTCTTTTTTCTTTTTTTTTGTCACTCTGTTTCTTTGGCAGTACCTTCTCTTTCTTTGTCTATTTGCCTTGTCTCTTTGTATGGGGGAAAACTACATAGAAGTTATTGACTGGAAGTTTCTCCAGTGTTTGAGGGTTGGCTGTCATGACAGCATGTCAGGTGATAACATCCTGAGGTCTCCAGTGTTTGAGGGTTGGCTGCCATGACAGCATGTGCAGGTGATAACATCCTGAGGTCTCCAGTGTTTGAGGGTTGCTGCCATGACAGCATGTGCAGGTGATAACATCCTGAGGTCTCCAGAGTTTGAGGGTTGGCTGCCATGACAACATGTCCAGGTGATAACATCCTGAGGCCTGTAATTCACTTGTCAAATCACCTAGGAATCATGGTTCCACACCAGACGATATCTCCATTTGTTCGTCAAAGACAGTACACGGTTCCTTCGGTAATTCCCACAGTTCAAGTCAAAGCTACAAGAACAAACCAGTAAAAAAGAAAGAAAAAAAAAAGAAAAGAGGGAAAGAAAGAAAGAATGGAAACAGAACAAAAAAATCTTGAATGTTTTGAACAACCATAAAAGCACCACACCACTTGATCTTTTAAAGAGAGGGCAAAATAATTTTGTAATCCAAATGTATGCAGGAATAACAAAACATCAATATCGAAAGAAAACTTTGCCGTGAAAAGAAAAACAACTGATTCACCAAAGAGAGAGAGAGAGAGAGAGAGAGAGAGAGAGAGAGAGAGAGAGAGAGAGAGAGAGAGCTCTATTGCAGTGTAAAAGAAAGTGTAGAAGGCTTTTCATTTATCTTCATTTTCTTTATTATTCTATTGAGCCAGAGCTTGTTTTCGCCAGTAAGTTCTCCAGTGAAGGCAAAAACGCACGCGCTGAGAGCGGTGAGCGGACGAGAGAGAGAGAGAGAGAGAGAGAGAGAGAGAGAGAGAGAGAGAGAGAGAGAGAGAGAGAGAGAGAGAGAGAAGAGAGTTCTCCTGCAGTGTGAAAGTGAAGAAAACTTTTTTTTTTTTTCTTTATTATTCTTTTCGGTAAACTAGAACATTGACAAGTCATCACTTTTACCAGATGAATACCAAATTGTTCAAACACAAAGGCAGGAATAAAAAAGAAGGTCCCGAGTCGCAAAAAGCTATGTACAGACTTTGAGGGGAGGGGAGGGGAGGGGAGGGGGAGATTTTTTTCCCTTTGAAGATCTGCTGTCAGCTCTTCTGGAGAGTGTCTTCGTCCTTGCCAGGGATGAAGTTTGGCCGTGTCGATGACAGCTCCTATAGTTTTCTTCCTGTCACGCTTGGAAGAGAGGGCGCAGTTTTTGTAGGACCAGACTGTTTGCGCGAGTGGAGCGCAAAGGGCCAACGTGAAGCGCGTGCAGTTGCGATGTCCATGCCTTGCTCGCGTGAGTTCATTTCCCTGACCAGTCCGACATCTTTTTTTTCTGACTGTCCCTAGTGAAATGAACTGGAAGTTCAGCTCTGGCCATTTTCATTTAAAAGGGTGAAAGGAAAAAGGATGTCGGAAAGAACTGGGTGTCTGTGTAGACGGTATTGAAGAAGTGATTTCGGCCAACGTCCTCCTTCATTGTGCTTTTTCATATCACTAGGACTGTCCGCGTTTGTGTGGGTCTTCTAAGTTGTTTTGGAAAAAAAAAAAAATTTTTTTTTTTACAGTGGGCCTAGTGTGTTCTTCATCACTGGGGCAGCGGCGAGTGTACGATACGATGGAGCCAGGCGCCCCTTGATAGTGTGACTCATTGTGGCGTGGGAGCCGTGGGCCTGAGACAGAGCTTTTTTGTGCGTGTTATCATACTTTCTGTGCAGTCATACATCTACCAAGTGGGTTTTTTTCTTCTTTTTTAATGTCTCTCTCTCTCTCTCTCTCTCTCTCTCTCTCTCTGTGCATACATGAGAGTGAGTGTGTGCGAGTGAGCCTTCAAGCTACCTTCATTGTCGAATGGGTCGTAATGCCAAGTGACTATGTGTGTGTGTGTGTGTGTGTGTGTGTGTGTGTGTGTGTGTGTGTGCGCGCGTGCGCGGTATGTGTGTGTGTGTGTGTGTGTGTGTGTGTACGCGCGCGCGCGAGCGAGCGACTGACCCTGCACCGGGTAGTCTTTGTTGCTTTCGTGTAGGCCTACTTCATTCCAATCTTTGCCACGTGTGTGTGCATGTTTGTTGCACCAACAATGGCGGAGGCGTTCGCACACAGCTTCAGTGAACACAAAAACATGTAAATTTGTTGTGTTGTGTGAGCGGCGACCCGTGTGTGCTCAGACAGCAAAAAGATAAGGGATTAAACGTTAGACTTTGCAGTTTCACCAGTGATTTGTTGCAGTATTTCAGTCTAGAGATTTCTGGTAATGAAGAATGCAAACCGATCAAGTACATCGGCACAAAATGCTACCATAAACTGGAAAAAAAAAAATGTGACACATGTCAAGGCATTCGCAGTGTTGTATGACAAAAGGAAATGCTGCTCGTGACATTGAGAGAATGTCAGAAATCTAGACAACTTTTGATCCAGATCTTTCTTTGAGTCAGTATACATCGTGTCAATTCTTTCAATCAACCTGCCACCCTTGTCGTCCGAAAAACGAAGAAAAAGCGACCCGTTGAAAGATCCGCTTAAGAATGTTCTGACCAGTCGGATCTGTGCTTGGACACGGTTGAAAGTGTGTCGTCATTTTCTCCCGTGATGGAAAAAGCCTTGACCATTCTGCAGACAAACATCACCAGTCACAGCCAGCACTATCCAGCCCGGCACTAGAATGTGGGTGAAACGTCTTCATGTATGCTTGGACACTGATGTAAGTGTGTCGACGTCAGTTTGTCAGTCACCTTCGACCCCCATGCCAAGAACGTTCTGCACACAAACCTCTCCAATCATAGCGAGCACATCGAAATCTGCACATGCTAGTTTTGATCAGTCTGATATTTGGGTTGACACTGATAACAGTGTGACGACGTCAGTTTGTCGGTACACATCAACGTTAGAAAGCTTAGAACGTGGCGCACAAAGTTAGAAAGCTTAGAACGTGGCACACACAAACCTCTCCAGTCACTGTCAAAACCCCTGTCACTGACGCCGCAGTATCCCCCTTGCCCGAACTGAAACGCAAGGACAGTATATTCAGACTTCAGACGACGAGGACATTGATAAACCTCTCACTGAAGAAGGAAAGTAGCTGTGCGGCTTGTGAAAAAAGAAAACTGCGACAATCCAAAGACAAAGTGCAGTCAGGTGCAATTGAGAGAGAGAGAGAGAGAGAGAGAGAGAGAGAGAGAGAGAGAGAGAGAGAGAGAGAGAGAGAGATGCCTTTTTGTTGACATACGTGTGTGTGTGTGTGTGTGCGTGTGCGTGTGTGTGTGTGTGTGTGTGTGTGTGTGTGTGTGTGTGTGTGTATATGTGTGTGTGTGTGTACGAGCGCGCGCATGTGTGTGTGTGTGTGTGTGTGTGTGGGGGGGGGGGGGGGATGCGTACGTATGTGTGTCTGTGTGTGATTTCAATTAGGGTGGGTGTGAGAGTTGGAAATAATTTGAACTTGTGTGTGTGTATATAGGCCTGTGTGTGTGTGTGTGTGTGTGTGTGTGTGTGTGTGTGTGTGTGTGTGTGTGTGTTGGTGTGTGGGTTTCTGTCAATGTGTGTGTGTGTGTGTGTGTGTGTGTGTGTGTGTGTGTGTGTGTGTGTGTGTGTGTTTCTGTCAATGTGTGTGTGTGTGTGTGTGTGTGTGTGTGTGTGTGTGTGTGTGTGTGCGCGAGCACACTCTGTTTCTCTCTCTCCCTTTCTACTTCCCTCTAACCCCCCCTCTCTATCTCTCTCCTGTTTATTCCCATGTTACAGATACTAAATGAAAGGGACATCTCACCAACCCATACAGTGTTCCTTACAGATTGTCGAACCGTCCTTCAAAGCCTCCAGAGAGGAGAGAAAGAGAGCAGACCCTACAGGAAACCATACAGGAACTGCACACCTTGAGCAGGAAGACAACACCAGTCCTGAAGTGGATTCCCTCCCACTGTGGTATTGCAGGAAATGAAGAGGCGGACAGACTCCAAGGCGGGCAGCCAACAAGACCAAAGAGCCCATGCTGTATCCTACAGAGAGGGAAGACCATCATCCGCAGCCATTTCAGGACAGCATGGAGAGAAAGACTACAGGTGGAGGTAGAGACGGATGACATTCACCATCTTGAGCGTGCCCAACAAGTCGCCATCTTCAGACTAAGAACTGGACACTGTCAGTTGCTCTCCCCCCTCTATCGCCTGAATATTTCTCACACAGATGAGTGCCCATGAGGCACTGGCCCACAAAACCCAGCCCACGTACTTCAGCCCTGTCCGACAGCCTGCGGCGTGAGTTCTGGCCCGGTGCAGTGGAACTCCAAGAAAAGCTGTGGGGAACGGCAGACTCACTCCGACCGACCGCTGACTTTGCCAAGCTACCGGACTTTGCATCTAACCATCATGACCAGGGAACGCGGAAGAAGACGACATTCCCATGTAACGAAACTGTGTGGAGTCGTGAGTAGGCTTACCATGAAGATGAAAAGCACGACAACAATTTGCACTGGCGGGTGTTGATACAAGTGACATCAGTTTCAAACGGGTTCAGTGATTCGGACGGGACAGAGCCAGTTCAGGTAGGAAGCATTTCATTGTTTACCACTTACAACTGCATGTGCTGCATGCTGAAGTCTTGCTGTACTAAACGCATGGGTGTGGCTGTGATAGAATCAGTATCGGCATGCTTCACAAGCACGTAGAGCACACAGATAAGCAAGCACAACAGGCCTAGGCCGCGCTAGGGAAGCCCTGTCCGTGTTCCCAGTGAAGCTGACCAGCGCCGACAGTGACTGTTGTTGGGGCCCTCTACCAGCTGTTAGGTAGGTGTCCAGCCAATGATTCACCACCAGCTGTCAGGTAAGCTATCAGTTATCAAGGAAACCTAGGTAGGCCTATGTCCGATATGTTCGAGTTTGAGCGTGATTGAAATCAGGACGCATGCTCTCCACTGAGTTGAACTTTCATTTCACACTTTGTGTGTGTTCGTCAGTCTGTTTCAATCGTGTTTGTTTGTTTGTTTGTTTGTCATGGTTGGCGATTCTTTGTGCAGCTTGCCAACCATGTGCATGAAAGAAGACTTACTTATGTTTGGTATCGATCAGTCAGTGAAAGACCCCACAATCCAGTAACATCAATCGCCGAGGAGAGAGAGAGAGAGAGGAGAGAGAGAGAGAGAGAGAGAGAGAGAGAGAGAGAGAGAGAGAGACGCACGCATACACGCCCCCTCGCCGACACGCACACACACACACACGCACACAAGCACTCACGCACGAAGACACACACACGCACGCGCACGCGCGCACATATACACGCACGCACGCACGCACACACACGCACGCACGCACGCAAGCACACACACTGACAACCAAAATAGGATGTTATAAAGACGCACCTTGTTGCACAGTGAATCGAAGAAGAGAAAGAGAAAGAAAGAAAGAAAGAAAGAAAGAAAACCGAACTCACCACAATTGTTCGTCAAATAATCATGACAAGTTTTCTTGACAGGTGACAATAAATTATTCTAGTCTTTGGGACATTCGTGAGTGCCGTTTCCTAATTTTCCATCGGATATTTAGGAGGGATGACGAGGAATAATAAACATCATCTTTGATTCTTCAGAATCGTCATAGAGAGAAAATATTGACAAGACGAAGAGAGGAAGAAAGGAAGGAAGGAAGGAAGGAAGGAAAGAAAGGAAGGAAGGAGGAAGGAAGGAAGAAAGGAAGGAAAGAAGAAAGAAAGAAGAAAGGAAGAAAGAAAGAAAGAAACGAACTCATCACAATGTTCTGAGACATTCATGAGTGCCATCTCATCATTTTCCATGGGAAACTCGTGAGGGATGACACGGAGTCAGTCTTTAGACGAGGAATAAATATACTACTCTGATTCTTCAGAATTTTAGGAGTGAGAAAACGTTGAGAAAATAAAAAAAAGGGTGTGTGAAATTATTCATGATTTCATAATCAAAGACAGCTTTCTTGAAGAGACATATCAGCGGCGATTGTGAATGCAGCTCTAGGTTATCAACCGCAAGTCTACATAAAGATACAATTATCAAGGGCTAGAATGCTTGCAGTTGAAATTAGCAAGAGTGAGTGGCTAAAGTTATCAGTGGCAAGAATAAGTGGCTAAAGTTATCAGCGGCAAGAGTGAGTGGCTGAAGTTATCAGTGGCAAGAGTGAGTGGCTAAAGTTATCAGTGGCAAGAGTAAAGCTAAAGTTATCAGCCTCAAGAGTGAGTGGCTAAAGTTATCAGCCTCAAGATTGAGTGGCTAAAGTATCAGCGGCAAGAGTGAGGAGCTAGTTATCAGCGGCAAGAGTGAGTAGCTAAAGTTATCAGCGGCAAGAGTGAGTAGCTAAAGTTATCAGCCTCAAGAGAGTAGCTAAAGTTATCAGTGGCAAGAGTGAGTAGCTACAGTTATCAGCAAGAATCAAGCAAGAGTGAGTGGCTAAAGTTATCAGCGGCAGAGTGAGTGCTAAAGTTATGGCAAGAGTGAGTGGCTAAAGTTATCAGTGGCAAAGTGAGTAGCTAAATTATCAGCGGCAAGAGTGACTAGCTAAAGTTATAGCAGCAAGAGCGAGTAGCTAAAGTTATCAGCCTCAAGAGTGAGTGGCTAAAGTTATCAGCGGCAAGAGTGAGTGGCTAAAGTTATCAGCGGCAAGAGAGTAAGAGTGAGTTATCAGCCTCAAGAGTGAGTGGCTAAAGTTATCAGTGGCAAGAGTGAGTGGCTAAAGTTATCAGCGGCAAGAGTGAGTGGCTAAAGTTATCAGCGGCAAGACTGAGTGGCTAAAGTTATCAGCCTCAAGAGTGAGTGGCTAAAGTTATCAGCGGCAAGAGTGAGTGGCTAAAGTTATCAGCCGTATGAGTGAGTGCTAAAGTTATCAACAGCAAGAGTGAGTGGCTAAAGTTATCAGCGGCAAGAGTGAGTGGCTAAAGTTATCAGCGGCAAGAGTGAGTGGTTAAAGTTATCAGCGGCAAGAGTGAGTGGATAAAGTTATCAGCCTCAAGAGTGAGTGGCTAAAGTTATCAACAGTAAGAGTGAGTAGCTAAAGTTATCAACAGGAAGAGTGAGTGGCTAAAGTTATCAACGGCAAGAGTGAGTAGCTAAAGTTATTAGCGGCAAGAGCGAGTAGCTAAAGTTATCAGCGGCAAGAGTGAGTAGCTAAAGTTATCAGCCTCAAGAGTGAGTAGCTAAAGTTATCAGCGGCAAGAGTGAGTGAGGCTAAAGTTATCAGCAGCAAGAGAGTAGCTATAGTTATCAGCAGCAAGACTGAGTGGCTAAAGTTATCAGCCTCAAGAGTGAGTGGCTAAAGTTATCAGCGGCAAGAGTGAGTGGCTAAAGTTATCAGCCGTATGAGTGAGTAGCTAAAGTTATCAACACCAGAGAGTGAGTGGCTAAAGTTATCAGCGGCAAGAGTGAGTGGCTAAAGTTATCAGCCTCAAGAGTGAGTGGCTAAAGTTATCAGCGGCAAGAGTGAGTGGCTAAAGTTATCAGCGGCAAGACTGAGTGGCTAAAGTTATCAGCGGCAAGAGCGAGTGGCTAAAGTTATCAGTGGCAAGAGTGAGTGGCTAAGTTATCAGTGGCAAGAGTGAGTGGCTAAAGTTATCAGCGGCAAGAGTGAGTGGCTAAAGTTATCAGCGGCAAGAGCAAGTGGCTAAAGTTATCAGTGGCAAGAGCGAGTGGCTAAAGTTATCAGCGGCAAGAGTGAGTGGCTAAAGTTATCAGCGGCAAGAGTGAGTGGCTAAAGTTATCAGCCTCAAGAGTGAGTGGCTAAAGTTATCAGCTCAAGAGTGAGTGGCAAAAGTTATCAGTGGCAAGAGTGAGTGGCTAAAGTTATCAGTGGCAAGAGTGAGTGGTTAAAGTTATCAGCAGCAAGATTGAGTGGCTAAAGTTATCAGCAGTAAGAGTGAGTAGCTAAAGTTATCAGTGGCTAGAGTGATGGCTAAAGTTCTCAGCGGCAAGAGTTTGCGCATCTACATTTCTTTGCAGCAAGTTTGCATGTGGCTAGAACTGTCAATGGCGAGAGTGCATGAAGCTAAAGATTTCAGTGGCGAGAGGGCATGAAGCTAAAGATTTCTGTGGCGAGAGTGCATGACGCTAAAGATTTCAGTGACTAGAGGGCACAAGGTTAAAGTGATCAGAGGAAAGAGTGCGTGAGACTAAAGTCAACAGTGTCAAGTGTGCATGAGGCTAAAGTCAACAGTGTCAAGTGTGCATGAGGCTAAAGCCAACAATGTCCAGTGTGCATGTGGCTAAACTCTCAACAGTGTGAAATGTGCATGAGGCTAAAGTCAACAGTGTCAAGTGTGCATGAGGCTAAAGCCAACAATGTCCAGTGTGCATGAGGCTAAAGCCAACAATGTCCAGTGTGCATGAGGCTAAAGCCAACAATGTCCAGTGTGCATGAGGCTAAAGCCAACAATGTCAAGTGTGCATGTGGCTAATGTCAGTGTCACGGAACGCTAAACCCCCCCCCCCGGACATACCCCCCCCCCCCCCCCCCACAACTAACCCACTAAAAACACACAACACGCCTCACAAGAACTGACAACAAAACACAAAATTTTATTCCCGACAAAACAATCAATGAGCGGAATCTTCTATGAATACAGACCCCAGCCTGCAAACACACAGTTCCTACGGCCAAGGCAGCCACAATAAGTTTATTTTACCCCTACCCGGATACAGTGTGCAGAGTTCCTTAGGCCAGCAGTATATTACACATAGCATGATACGTGTCAATCATCAGTATATTACACATAGCATAATATGTGTCAATCATCAGTATGTTACACATAGCATAATATGAGGCAATCATCAGTATATTACACATAGCATAATATGAGGCAATCATCAGTATATTACACATTAGCATAATATGTGTCAATCATCAGTATGTTACACATAGCATAATATGAGTCAATTATCAGTGTATTACACATAGCATAATATGTGTCGATCATCGGTATATTACACATAGCATAATATGAGTCAATCATCAGTATATTACACATAGTACAATATGAGTCAATCATCAGTATATTTACACATAGCATAATATGTGCCAATCATCAGTATGAGTCAATCATCAGTATATTACACATAGCATAATGTAAGTCAATCATCAGTATATTACACATAGCATAATGTAAGTCAATCATCAGTATATTACACATAGCATAATATAAGTCAATTATCAGTATATTACACATAGCATAATATCAGTCAATCATCAGTATATTACACATAGGATAATATAAGTCAATCATCAGTATATTACACATAGCGTAATCTATGTCAATCATCAGTATATTACACATAGCATAATATGAGTCAATCATCAGTATATTACACATAGCATAATATAAGTCAATCCTTTTCAAGACCACAACCTTCCACCCCCACCCCCCTAAAGCAACAACAACAACAACACAACAACAACAACAACAACAACCACCACCACCAAACTATACTAACTTCATATTACAATATTCATTTTGCATATACTTCACTGTGCACGTTTCATCCCTTCAGTCACACCCTTTTTCTTCAACATGCATCCTTCATGTATGCGCACCCAAACCCAATGTCTTCAGGTGTTATATCGCCATAAAAAAACAACAAAAAACCCACCTCAACACCAGAAAGAAAACAGGCCACACGACGACGACGTTGACAGTCTCACGACGGGCGACTGTGACGGTGTCCACACGAATCTGCCTGCCGAAGATGCGGATGACACAGGTGACGGTGACACACAACACTATCAGT
>JADBJO010034939.1:0-12856 GCA_016801955.1 Conus betulinus
TCGTTAACCGATGCGCTCAGAATCTCAGATATGCATCCATACTGTAATCCAAAAGTTTTTCGTTTCTGATCACCACCCCGGGGGCTTAGCGTTCATGACAGTCCGACAAAAAAAAGACTGCGGTGAAACGTAATTTGCCAAAACTGTGATGTACTTAAATGAAAGAGAGGCAAGAAGGGCCAGGGGAAGACATGGAGGAGAATGGAAATGAGGCGTGAGGAGTGACAGGGAAGGAATGAAAAATGAGGCTTGGGAGAACACAGGGAGGAATGAAAATGAGGCGTGTAGAAGGCCGGAAAGATGAAAATGGAGTCGCGAGGAGAAGACAGAAGGAATGAAAATGAGCGTCCGTAAGAAGACAGGGAGGAATGAAAAATGAGGCGTGACGGAAGACCTGAAGGAATGAAAATGAGGGCGTGGAGAAGACAGGAAGGAATGAAAATGAGCGTGAGAAGACAGGAAGGAATGGAAAAATGAGGCGGTAAGAAGACCGGAAAGGGGGGAAAAGGAGGCGCCCCCCCCGAGAGAAGAACAGTGAAGGAATGAAATGAGGGCGCTCCAGGAAGACCGGAAGAATGAAAATGAGGCGTGAGGAAAGACCAGATACAGGAATGAAAATGAGGCGTGAGAAGACAGGAAGGAATGAAAAGGAGGCGTGAGAGGACTGGACGAAGTGATTGAAAATGAGGCGCCAGCAAGACAGGCACGAATGAAAATGAGGGCAGGTGAATGAGACAGGAAGGAATGCAAACAAGACAATTGAGAACACGGGAAGGGTCGAGGCGGGACATGGGAGGGTTGGGGGAAAGGGAAAAGAGGGAAAAAGCTATAACGTCGATGTACACACACACACCACCAACCACATACACACACCACACACCACACACGACACACACACACACACACACACACCCACAACACCTTATTCAAGTATATAATTCCAACGTTCCAGCCACACCAGATGCAACAAAACCTGCACCTGTGATTCGACATCTAAAACTATAGATTATTATATTAATTCATTAAAATATTATATATATTGAAATTACATTTTTCAGTAGAGTTTTGATTATATCAACGATTTGGGACACAACCTTCCAGTATTCAGAATCAAGTCCCTTCACTGCGGCCAGGGCTCTACGCCCAAACCTTACCCGTTGCCTTTGTCACTGCCAAATGCACGGATGACTTTGAACATGCTCCAGTAAGGCGATTTCTTCCAAATCCCCTGGGCATGCGCAGAAAAATAGCCAATCCTCCAGAATGTTTGGGCTTGCCAGGGAAAGCCTAGTGTGTGTTTACGGTGCATCAAAATGCAAATACTCATCCATACCAACTCTTACCCCCGTATCTTCCAAAAACCATGGAAATGATTATAGGAAAATTACAATTAGCCTCACATTCCTGAAGACCACCAAACGTACAAAAAAACAACATTTTGCGGGCGTGAACAGTACCAACCCCCTAAAGCCCACACTGCCAGATGACTGTTCCCGTGTTTTCATGAAGATTTTTGCCATCGATGTCATTTTCAGAGCCAAATAGAACAATACTGAAGACACGCGTGGCGTGCATGTGGACCCCTTTTGCTAGGCTAAAGAACGGGAATGATCCAACGCCCTTGATCCAGAATTCAATAGATACATGTGTTAACTTTTTACCAATGTGACACCGTATGATTGAACACTTATGCCAAGTTGTTCAATATTAAAATCTATTGACTCGCTTAGGAACCGGGAAAATGAAGCATCATTGTACGGTGTGTGTGGTGGTGCGTGTGTTAATGTCTGACCTCACTTTCAAAAGTTTTGGATGCGTGTACGATTATCTTACTCCCTACACACAGACACACACACACCAGCACCACACACACACCCACACACACACACACCGACACGAACGGACGGCCACGGCAATACACAACCATTGTTTTTTTTGTCATATGCTCGACCTGAACCATCAAGACTTACAAAGACGTACCGCCATAAATCTTCAATAGAACCAGCAGAACACAAAACAGATACACGCCACCACACAGCGCGCGTGCAACGTCTCACTGCAGCAAGGTAACAACGTAACCCTCTGCCGACACACTTTGGCGGTGCAACAGAGCAATAAAACCTTGTATAGATATGCACAAGACCGAACCTCCTCTTCCTACGAAAGCTAACATTCCTCTCAGCGACAACAACATTCCAAGACTTGTCACCACAGCAAATTTTTCTCTTCCTAGCAAGACCTCTCTGGCACAGTCAGTGTATACAACCACCCCTCTGCCGACACCCTGTGGCGGTGCACCAGAGCACAACAACTATTTATCAATATGCAGATAGCTTCACACGGACCTCCTCTTCCGCGAAAGCTTTAACAGTCGCGCTCAGCGACACAAACATTCCAAGAACTGGCACAGCACGAGTTCTTCTTCCTAGCACATACCTCGCTGGCCACATTCATGTGTTTCCTAAAAGACACTGTTCCACAACTTGCTTCGTACCAAGCCCAGTCGTCAATATACCAACCTTGTAACTCTCACGGCAAACAGAGATGCTACGAGAACCAGATCCAACTGGTCGTTCTTACCCCTCCGCGTGATTTCTTGGCGTGGGCTCCGAGTGTACGTCCCCCTGGTCGGCCTCTCCACAGCAGCATGACGGAGAATTCTGAGGCCCTTTACAATAGAAATAACACTACTGACCTGGCGGTCAGCCTCTCCGCGTCCGCAAGACGGTGACAGCTGCTGGGGCATGGGCTCTACCCCCCGCCTGGTGGCATCAGTTCCTGCCAAGTCGCCCTCAGGGGCCTCATCGACACCTGGGGAAATGATTACCACCAAAACCAAGGCTAGGAGTCTCTCATCGGTACTGTGGGCATGTTTCTAAGCCGGCAAATCTACAGAGACTAAAGCAAACCCTCGCTCACCTGACTGACAACAAAACGCGGGTGAGTAGCTGTAAACAGATAAACAGGTGAACAGGTAAACTTGTGCCTTCTCAAAACTGTCCCCCACAACTTTTTGGACCGGACAAAAATAGTGCGTCACAGTCATAATCCATGAAATGAGCTATCATTCCAAAATTACACCATGAAAATAATCGTGAGAGGAGAGAGAGAGAGGAGAGAGAGAGAGAGAGAGAGAGAGAGACAGACAGACAGACAGAGACGAGAGAGGCATAGAGAGAGCAGTCCTACCAAACAGCGCAGGCAGTTGCAGCGCTAGCAAAAGCTGATGACGATCTGTCGTGAAAATGTTTTTCTTCTATCACAATAAACTCATGCTGTAGTGGCTCATCTTCATAGTTTTGTACACATGTCACCACACACACCCACACACACACACACACACACACACACGCACACCCACACACACACACACACACACATACACACACGCACGCGCACACACACACGCGCGCACCGCACGCCACGCACGCACGCACGCACGCACGCACGCACACACCACACACCACACACACACACACACACACACACACACTGCAGATCTCCAAAGAGAATTCAAACCCTGAGATGACATATCACCCAAAGATCTGGAATATTTCGTAGTAAGGAACATTGGACCCACATGTCGACCTGGGCGCCATTGTCAGAGTTGAAATGGAACGGACTGGTTCTAGGTCAGCCAGGATGGCAAAACGTTAACTCTGAGGGCACAGTATTGGGCAAAGATCAGGTAGACAGAAGAAGATCGGGTAATAATATAGTCTTAGTAGTGAGCAGAGAGACCTTTCCCTGGCTGGCTGTCGGTGGGCTACAGAGAATGGCAACAAATGAAAGAATTCTACCATAATCAGCGCTTTCTCAGTACTCGTACTTGAGGTTATATGTCGCAAAAAACAGTACAAGTCCCACAAACGAAGCGGAAAAGATATGCCTCATATTACCACTGTTCCTAATGTGGTCCCCAAAAGCCACAGCCAGGTTTTTCTTTCTATTTCTTCTAAATTCGCTGTTCTAACCCTACCGTTATTTGTAAGTTTCCTTTTTGTGTGATGGCCCTCCTCTCTTCATGTAAATAATCGTAAACTCTAACATTGTGAGTACTTTTCCTCTGCGCGACCTTCCTACAGTAACAGCGTGGTTAGGTGCTTAATCCCCAGCCAGGTTCATCGTCATCCATAATTGGGCTGTTGTTTATTCTGCTCTGCTCAGAGCGTTTTGTTTTGTTGTTTGTTTGCCTGTTTTCCCGATGCACCAACCTAACTTTAACACTTGTCAGAAACTTTCTCTTCTTGTGCTTTCTGTCGTTCTGCATTTTGGGGGGGGGGGGGGGGAACCACAGTCCCAAGTAACAGAATGGTGCCTAAGAGCAGGGCCCGGAAGTGTTAACCCAAATACCACCCAACATTTCCTGTGGTATTGTGTGAACATGTTGAAGACCATTGTAGCCCTCGCCGTAACAAAGGCCGAGAAAAATCCAGCTTGCGCTGTTTGTGGCCACCACTGTTCTCATCTACCACCGCAAGATGCAACGTAGACCTTGAATGATGAATCACGCCACTCCCTGATTTAGAGGTGTTCGTCTAGAGATCCCAACTGTCCAAATATTCTTATCAAGGTATATCACGAAATTGATAGTACAATGGCATTTGACCATCGGACATCTTGGTTATATTTAAATGGATTATCAATGCCATCGGCACAGACCTGATTGAACTGACGTCCCCACTGTGACAATTTTGGAAGAATTGTGTTAAGGATATTAGGTTTCCTATTGCACCATGGTACTAATGAACGATAGAACCCATCAGCAAACTGTCCCTCACTGTACGCTGATCTTTTGCCAAAGCAAAGACAAGGACGTTGATCCATATGATGAAGCCAATGAGCACGAACGATACCTACCTAAAAGATTTTGATACCCCCCCCTCCTCACTGTAACAGATAGAGACAGAAACTCGGCCACTTGCAAAATCGGCTTATCCCCAACCATCACACAGCTTTGCGGGGAGTAAATGTACCGACGAAGTGAATATCTCTCATTAGCTACAAACAACCATACTGACTTATCCCACACCGAGCTGGGCAAACAGCAATTGTCAATCGATGGGGGGCACAAAATATGCTTTGGTCAGTGGAGCACTCTACGTTGGGTGTGGAACCGAGAGACACTGTATGAAGGCTGGGGGGGGGAACCACCGCAGTTTCCTAATGTTCTGCGCAGCACACTGGCCACGGGCCAGAAGAAAATTCTGGGTGCTGTATCGATCATTGGGTCTCAGATTTCACATGAAACTAAGAACAGTGTTTGGGAGCTGCAAGAAAAATAAAAAAAATCAAAAGGTAGTCTATTTGTAGAATGTTTCTGGAAGAATTGTTCACATCAGAACCTGTACTTTTGAAGTAGTCAAAATTTATTAGATTAATTGTAATCCAGATAAAGAACCACAATCCCGAGGGAAATCTTCCACCAGGATTAAAAATTCTAAATGTCCATCCTCATAGGATATACGGACAATCATATTCTTAAACCGACTAAAGATGCAAGACTCTTTAACGTGCGGAAAGAGGGTGGGAGATTATTTAAATGGTTCGCCGTCCATAAAGGCCAAGAACATAACAATGTCAACGTTCAGAAACTTCAGAATATTAGTTTGTTATATAATCCTACATCCGCATTAGTGAGTATGATACGTTTTTGCAGTGTATTTCATTACATTCGGCCTGATTGGTTTCTTGCTAATAGATAAAGGTTTTTCAAATTCCGTAGCTCAAGGAAACTAAGACATGTCAAAATAGATTTAGATGGTTGCTGCTCAAATTCCACAAATATTGTTAAGTTGAGAAGCTGTGTGCCTTGATATCTTAAAGATATTGTGAGCCACCGAACCAGACTGGACGAATCCTATAGATATTTTGTGTTTTAAAATCATTCGGTGTCCATCGCTGACCCTGGGCGGTCCAGTTATCTAGCAGCTAGTGGAAAGAGATCGACAGGAAACTTTGTTTAATGCACAGGAAGGAGTGCCCTTTGACATAGACACCCTTCCAGACAAGTCATACGCGCACAGCATTTCATCCTACAAAAGGCCTGTATTGGCCATAGGCACACCAGCCATCACAACAGATGATCTCCATTGAGACAATTGTAGACGGCCCACCTGGAAACAAACCCAGACAAACGAAACCTCTTTACCGGAGTGTGTGACTCATCCTCGTATCCTCTCCATGAATACGAGCTCCAGAAGACTCCATTGCCACGGTGTAAGACAGTGAAGAACGTAGCATGCCAGGCAGAAGGTACGACCGAGGTAATGAGCATTCAGGGGACAAAGGTCTTTCATTTTTTGCCATCGTCTGTTTGTGTACAGTAACCAGTTCCATCAAGGTTGAGTGTAAAATCCGCTGGCCCCTGGTGCAAACATCTTTTATACTTGACTACAGCATGGTAAACACAACCGCATGACGCCCAGTTTGCTTGTTTAAACAAGCAACCTCATCAGAATCAACCACACATCAGAGGTGTTCATTGAGCATCGTTTGACGGTGTGTCATACACACACTGACCATTTGCACGACCCAAAGCCTTTACACTAGGGATGCTCACAAATGACTCAATCAAGCATTGTCTGAGGCAGTGCTGCCTTCCGAAGTCACAGACTAAGTGTATGTAAGTTGAAATAACATCAATTCATTGCAATTTAACATTGCCATGTCCACATGAAAAATTTCTTTCAGCAAAGGTATAGCGTGTTGTCCTGCCCATAGCTTTGCATTCAGAATACAAACGGTTTTTCAGATGATAAATTCCCACAGCTTTGCTATCGGTCCACAGTACAAAACTGTGTGGATCACGTGACTGTGTAACAACAGTAAACTTTGCCTAGTATATAAGAAGGTGGACTGTCTTTGGGTCGGTGCTGATTTAAGGGGAAACGCACCCAATTGCTGGTATTTCATTCGCATAACATTTTCTGATGTTAACGCTTCTGCCGTACTATGTAAAAGCCCCTTGAAGACACTTCGCCCCGTTTTTCAGACTGGAAACAATGAAACTGCAAGCGTTGCATAACTACAGTGATTCATATTGTAGATTATAGTATTGTCAAGAAGCCATTCACGTAATTTACTATAATACAGAAAATGCCCAAGCACAAGCCCGAACGTGTAAACCCAAAAGTCGGCAAAGAATAAAATAATTTTGAAAGATCCGTAGGAATTTTTCTTCCAATTCATTGCTAGTTTTTTACAGAAAGCCATTTGCTTGACCATGATTCTGACTTCACTGGCCATACTTTACATATGTGTAACGTCTGATACACTAGTTGAGCATTTGTTAGTTAGCCAAGCCATCCCCTGCACCCGGGCTAACTAAGGGCAGTGCTCTTTTTTCATCCCGTCCCCATCTTTCAACTCCTGTCTTTGATTGCACTGCAAGAAAGAGATAAAAGTTTCGAGTATTCGTCACGGAGCAGTTTGAACAAACCACTGGGTCAAATTATAAGTCCGTCCAGAGCGAATAACCGAAGGACTTTGAAAAACTCAGACTGTAATGATTGTTAGTAAGTTGACTCTGAAATCATGAAAGGCCAGACACATAGACGCTGGTGGTGGACGTTTCATTACATACTAGCAACGTATTCTTGAAGATGCCTTGTGGTTTCTTGTATGTCCACTTGGTATCTTACCTCTACCACGACACGTCTCGAATACATATTATGTCAAAACGCTCACCCTGGACGACATATACGAATGCAATTCAGGTCTGTACGAGGGAATACGCTTCTTTCGGGTATGGTAAACAGCCTATATATTGACAGTGTTCTGTTCCTGAATTTTATAATGAATTAATTAAATTGTTGTTTGAATTTTTATTGTAGGCGTGGGGCGTGTTTCTGATCATAATCCCATTGAATTTACGATGACACCCAAAACATATCTTGAAGATTCGATAATTCACTTTCAACTTAATTCCTTGAACACCCTCTTTGAATTTAACATATAGAAATGTCCACATTCCGTCAGTGGTAGCCATACCAGAACGCAGTGGTTGAACGTGAGCACGCACATACATACCCCCCGGTGTCATCCCACTTCACGTGCAGGTTTTACGAAATCAGTGACCTCGCCACACTTCCATATACTGTCCCTGGTTTTGCTGGTACAACTGTTTTCACGTTGATGCTAACCAATCAGATTCATTTCTTTCTTTCTCGTTAGAAAGTTGTACGGTGTGTTTTTGTTTTCTAGAAATCCACACCAGTACAAATGTCACCACTCTTGTGAGAAACGATTGTTTTTGTCCCATATTGGTGTATTGAGTTGTGGCCAGACTCTGCACATAAAACGCGCCCAATGATACCTCAGATGGATCACAAAACCACAACCAGCGCAATATTTTGTTATCCTTTGGTTTAACGTCTAACTTGGGACACAACCTGACGCAGTTTTCATGCATTTTAAACTTGCTTTCCCTCATGACACAATAGGTTTCCGTGGTAGTCCACTCTTAGTCATTGTTCCCCTGTGTTTTCCCTCTGCTACCCATCTTTGTGTAATTGCTGTATAGAGATGTCTTGACTTTTATCTATCCCTATGCTTTTCCTTCCTTCGTCCCTCCTCCTTCCTCCCCCCCTCGCCCTGCCCCCACCCCGCCCCCCCCCTCACTTCGCTCACTTTTTTTTTCAAATGTAACAAAGAACTGCTGTTTGAATGATGTGTTATCATTTTTCCCTTAAGCTCAACGCATGTTTCACAAAAACAAACATGGTAACCAAGACAAATTGAGTGCGATAAGCTGTCACGGCGAATAGATAGTACTTGTGAATAAAAAGGAAAAAACCCCTTCCCCCGCTCTCTCTCCTTCGCTCTCTCTCTCCTCTCTCTCTCTCATACACACACCACACACACCACATGACACCGCTCCGGCGCGCGCGCGCGCAGGCGCACCACAACCCCACCACACACACACCACACCACCCACCCGCACACACTGGAGACCTGTGGCCACTGAGCTGGGCATTGTACGCCGGGCGATTAGGATCGTGAACGGCCTTCGTTTTTATAGTTTGGGGTGTGTAAGGTATTTTTCAATCCCTAAGGCAGAGTTACCTAACTTGTTCGATTCAATTCACTTTTAACTATTTTTTCCTATTTCTCTGCTCATTTCAAGATTTCCTTTCCTTCTGAATTGTTTCGTCCATATTCTTTTTGCATTAACAGCAAATGTGTTTATATCAAGCCGGCTGAGCGAGAGTATTCCATGGTGAGCTTCCAAGCCCATTGCAGCAGTGTTTTCTATCGTTGGACCTCCTCCGTTTTTTCCTGCCAGTGTGTTTGAAGGTATACTAAACGATTGAATCGCCGTTCAAGGGCATACAATATAGCCAGTACCACGTTTAATTTCTTCAGAGCCAGTAATACCCCTCCAACATTTCCACAGTCCAGGGGAAAACCAGCCACTGAACCGTAATGGAATAGTGGCGCATTCCGCTGGGCAATAGTAACAGTCCCGTTATACATTTGTCCGTGTTTTCTTGAACGCTTTTTCTGTATCGACCGTAGATAGCGCTTTGGCCAGTAGAGATGAAAAGAAAAGAATGCAATTAAGGACAACAAACTCGACTGAACAAGTAGTTTTTTCCTTTAAGTCTTCCTTCACCACCACTGATATGCGCAATGCAGATCCTGTTTGACCATAGAACTCCCAGTGTGACAGTAAGGGAAGTAAGGCATGAGGCCAAACACCATGTACCCATCAGCAGACAAGCTGGTAGCTGCTGACGTTCTTCCTCAAAAACCGCAAGGTTTCTGAAATGGAAAATGAAGGACAAGAAAACTGTCCATGTGATCAACCAAATGATCAATCGACACTCACTGGACAACAGCACAGAACCCGCCACTTTTTGGCAGGCTATACTAGCTTTCCAAGTGTCGTCCCAGCTGGCGTATCTGCCACGGAACGTTCATCTCTTGCTACTCAAATATGGCAAGGTAGACACCCCTCAAAGTCAGCTGCGTAAGGTTGAGGACAGCACACTGAACTCCGCTTCGAACAAGTCGTCTCCTTGGCAAAGAACGTGCGCAGAAACAGAAGACATTACCACACTTATCGACATACAATGTAGTCATCCCAAGAAAACCCCGAAGACCCAGGATTGTAATAAATCTGTTGCATGAGAAATTGTCCGTCTTTCGGGGATTTGACAAAGTGGCCAAATCAAATTATCGGACGAATTTGGGGGCACATATTCTATAGTTTTTCCTGTTTGATAGCGCGCGCAGAGGAAAAGAACCTTTGCCCATTTAGAGGGAAGAGTTGGCCACTGGGCTGCCAATCCAGGTAAAGTTTCAGTCCATTGTGGCGTGAACTGAAATCCGCTCAACTGGACCCACGTTTATGAATTTGCAGTGACATTAATACTTCTTGTTAATATGAACAAAATCTGAAAAGACCTCTAGAATCAAGACACTTTCCAGTGCAGTGAACGGAAAGATCCACCAGCACCAGTAAGTATGCTGACACAGATGATAAACGTTGAAGGGAGTGATGGGGTTGTGATAAAGTGACAATGTTTGTAACATTGCACCCAACGCCCATAAAAGCAGTCTGTTCACTTGCGTCAGCCGGTTGTCACTGATGTTCACAAACCTCAGATTGCACAATTTAATGGTAGGAATAGTCAAACGAGCACCGGGGGGGGCGGGGGGGGGGGGGGGGGGGGAGCGTCAAGGTGAACAACATAGGTTTGTGTTGCTGCATATCAGAAAGCGTTTATTCTGAACTGGTTCCATCCAAAAAGCGAATATATGGACACTTTTCTCATGGAGGCGCTGGATAACAAAAGAACAGTAGCCGTGACCAGGCACCCACAGGACAACTTAATATCCACCTATTTCCTCATCACGCATGACATTGAGGCCAGCCCATCACCACATTTGGTCAGTTGGTGTAGACAGTTTGTGGATGCCCTTCACCTGAAAACTACCCTGAACACGTCCATGTCCTCCCTCATCCTTCGTCCATACTATCTAATTCCGCATACATTCCATGTGCATCGTGTGTAGCAGGCAACACAGTCCCTTAGTCACCAGGACAACGATAATTTGTGCCAGGGCACGATTCTTCCATTCCATGGGTTGTGGGAGTGAAACTTCCTTAATACCATCAAAACTGAC
The DNA here is from genome assembly GCA_016801955.1 of Conus betulinus. NCBI lineage: Eukaryota > Metazoa > Mollusca > Gastropoda > Neogastropoda > Conidae > Conus > Conus betulinus. The sequence continues at coordinate 11,134 of JADBJO010034939.1, forward strand.
CAACGCAAGGAGGGAAGCTGGGCTTCCACAAGCCTTCTCTGTACACACTGCAGTTTGTTCTTCTTGATTGATTCCTGACAATTGGGTGTTTTGTCACCCACCTTATAATACTCAAGACCTGCCATTATCACATGTAACCATGTTTGATGCCTTCAGGATGTAACAGAATGATTCCTCTCTGCTATCTCCACAATCATATCAAAAAGTACAACACCAGATATATACAGAGTGGGTGCCGCCCGCCACCGCTGTAAATGTTGTGATTAACATGTGGTTCTACCGGTGAGAAAAGAAACAGTTGTAATGCTAAGGAGTCCATTGGTGAATAGACAAAATGTATGACCTTGATGCGCAATTTCAACTGATTCAAGCCCCACATAAGACATTTGGTATGTAACTGACACCGTCACATAACGTCATGTGTTTTTCTTCCTTGCTGAGGCAACCAAACTGATAGCTGTTTTAATGAACGGGGGTTTTGCGATGAAGTGACTGTGCACCGTCCCCTATTTAGTTTGAGAATGCACCAACTGTACCGTTCAAATGATTTTCCTGTTGCCATGTTTTTCGACACATAGAGTGGCATATATATCAGATATTTAGAATATTCGATGATGACAAGGTATGTATCGCCCACCTTGCTAATACCTCCACCGCGACGATAACGAAATGTATGAGTTAAAGCCCTACTCGTCCTGAAAACAACTCATGATTGTACATTTGAGGAAATGACAAATCATTCGAGCTCACACCAACCCCAAGAATAAGACAGCTTCTCCCAGAAACCCCTGTCATGTTAAAAACTAAACCAACCAATACCATCACACATAAAGGGTAAACCTGCTGTGCCCCCCAAAGAATAACAATGCTCCGTCGGTTATCTTTTTTATATCTATACTATCAGCATCGAATCCAGGCAGATCGCGTACAAATGATAGCACCGTCCAAACAGGCTATCATGCCATGACAGTCAGGAATGCTGAAGGGGACAGTGCCCTGCCTCGTCCTGTCCATCCTCAAACTCTGCCTCCAAGGTACATTCCACGTGGTGACAGAAACTGGAGAATAACGAGTGTCTGTGCAGTTCCCAGAACCAGTAGGCAACTTTTGAGAGCTTTCACTGTCTGGGAAGAAGGTAAGGAGGAAAGTTGAAAGCAATGAAGTCATGATGCATGATTCTGTCTTGACTTCAAGACTCCAGTGTTGTGGCATTGCAAACATACGCAATGGCAGATTTAGAAGACAACGTGTACTCCTACAGTAGTTGTACTGGCCCTACGATCGTTACTGATCGATCAAACGACTGGGAAAAACGCACGATGCAGGGCGACGAAAGGCTCTTGCCACGTGATTGTTTGAAACCTGAGCGTATGGCACTATTTGATGATCGGAAAGACAAATATCCCCACACGTACGGCAGGGCCGTCAGACTCAGATTTGCTCTCATTGTCCATGTAGCCAAGACGAAGGGAGGTCACATTCCACAATGACGGGTACATGGTCTTGGCTTTCCTTGGTTTGCTGGCACCACAGGAAACTATGACAGTTTCAAGGAACCCGCAACTAAACAAAACAAATGGGGTTCCAGCTTAATACACATTGTTGCTATTGGCTGGCGTTTGAACAACCGCAAAGTTTATGCTATTTTGGTCCGTCTATGTTTGTCGTCCATTAAAGGAGCCCAAAAAGTCAAAACGCATTGTTTTGGTACTTGTTTTGTTTT
>JADBJO010034940.1:5000-7500 GCA_016801955.1 Conus betulinus
AAGAAGTGAAGAGCTGCCCAGGTTCACTGCTGGAGGGTGGTTCTCGAGAAGCAGGCGCCCCAGGACGTCCCATGGGTGCTCGATCGGGTTAGGGTTAAGGTCGGAGAGTACGCTGGCCAGTCGAGGCAGTTGACCTGCTGCTCCTCCAAGATGTTTACCACCCTGGCACGATGGGGACAGGCGTTATCGTCCTGGAGGATGGCGTCAGGGCCCAGGGCTTGCAGAGCAGGCAGGACCAGAGGCCTGAAAGAATGTTGTCCCTGTAACCCCACACTAGTTAGGTTGCCTTCAACTCGGTACAGAGGGGTTCTGAAGTTCCTTCCTATGCTATCCCACACCATGATAGACCCCCTGCCATACTGGTCACCGTTCGATTGCGTTGGCTTCTTGGTAGCGATTCCCCTGTTCTGCCTCCAGACATGTATGCGACCATCGTTGGAAGAGCCGAGCAAAACGCGACTTGTCAGAAAACATAACCGGCCCCCAATTGCTGCCTCGTCCAGGCCACATGAGCTCGGCACCAGGTCAGTCGCGCCCTACGGTGAGCCGCCGTCATCACAGGTCAAACAGCTGGCCGTCTTGCTCGGAGGTTAACTCTCCTCAGGCGGTTCCGAACAGTTTGGTCGGAATTGTTGACGTTCGCTTGCAGCACGCAGTTGTCGCCTGAGGTTGTTTGCAGTGGCAGTTCTTTGTCTCAGCGCGCCGTCAGAACCAGCAGTCTGTCCTGCTGTCTGGTGGTGGACCTAGGCCAGCCAGATCGTCTTCGTTCCAGCAGTACTACATTAGGTGGTTTTGTGAAGCAGTTCACGAAAGTCTTTGGATGCCACAGCATGATGCACTTGAGGCGACAACCAACTTCCCTTCTCGTCTACACCTTCATGAAGCCAAGCAACAACCCTTCTCCGTCCTCCAGTCGTGTCATTTAAGCTCCCTCTTGGTGGCATGGTTAAAAACCCCCAAAAAGCGCGCTGGTTTTATACCCTTCTGGTCAGCAAAAACTGGTTGCACATGTGATTCAGTTTTAACGTCACGACGTGGCACGTTCAATGTGGTTTGCATAGTCACCCCACTCCGCGGCGCAGCTATGACCCTCGCAAACTGCTGAGATCCTGGTTCGTGAGTTCGGTTTTTCCTTGTTGTGAACTCGTTCAACCCACTAGAACTCAGACAATATCGCCTAGGAGTGTTATGAGGAAGTTTACCCACCAATCACAGCTTGTAAACTAGTTAATCACTAATTCAAATGGTAATAAAGAACCGTTTAAATCTCCATAAACTATAAACACGCAGCATAAACCTAACCATGGTACTTAACTCTCTTCCGGTTAGTCTCCAGATCTCCAGGACGACTAAAAAACATACGTGAATTTCAATCAGGACCCCGTGCGAACTCGACCCCAAGTTTTGTGTTACGTGTCGCACGCCCAAAAATGTCCAACACCTCATCTTCAAACCTTCCAACTGGCTCGGCATTTTCATGCCTGCACGTAAAAAATTCTGTTCGCTCACTCTCCTTCTGAAATGGCACATTTCCATAGGACCATATAGGGTGCTGGGGAAAATCGCGTCATGATGAAAATGAGCTTGAAGGGCGCTGCCCTCGATATGCTTATATGTCGGGTGTTGGCAAATTAAAACTAAATGAGGATACGGACAGAAAATGAGGGTCATGTAGCGAACAGAATACGCAATCATAGGACAAGAACAGACCGAAATGAAAGAAAACTAGAAAAAAAGAGCCCAAAGTATGAGCAAAATCAACTGAAGCAAAGCCAAAAAAAAAAGGGGCGGAGAATGGAAGATGAAGGATGGGTTCGCTAAAGACTAAAGTTCAAAAAGAGAGAACGAAACAGGGGGGTTTTTTTGTTATCTATTACATGTTCACTTATAGGTATGGTAGGGGATTCGTTGAGTTAATTAGTCCCTTTACACCCGGATCTCAAGGTAACAATGTCAGGCAAGCGTTCTTTTTCTATGTCCTCGTCCACCTCCCTTTTATGATTGTTATTTACGATGTGAGCAATATGGAATGTATTAAAACAGACCACAGGTGATGGCCTCATTGCTGGACATGATTGTGACAACCATGCTTTACTTAGAAAGTAATGTAATGAAAGTACCCGGCGACTCTGAAATCAATGAGTTGCTTTGACAAGAGAATTGTTTATTGTTTTTGTTGAAGATTCTGATAAATTTGCCATGTGTACCCAGACACAAGGGGGGTCTTTAAGCTCGGGGAAGACTCCGGGTTGTGTTGTGGAGGAGCTGGTTCTTCAGCTTTTGGGTAATGTATGGTTAATTGTCGTCTGCCATTCTTTGGTGTTAATATTTTGTCCTAATTTTAACCCCTCTCTGCTGTTGTCTGTTGTGCTTGCCTCCTCTCTCTCTCTCTCTCCGTTCTCTCCTACCTCGTCTCTTTCTAATCAACAGTCACACAAAACACACACACACACAACACACACAAACACACACAAACACACCAACACACACCAAACAACAC
>JADBJO010034941.1:0-12854 GCA_016801955.1 Conus betulinus
GCAAGCGGATTGCGAGTGGAGGATGGGGGGGGGGGGGGGAGGGAATGGGACACACAGATTCCACTGCGCATTCCATAGACTCCCATATGCTCAGGACAGCCGTGTGTCATGTCTGTATGTCTGGCTGTTGGAGAGACCTGTGTATGGATGTCTGGTGACCCAGTTATACACATGGTAACGATCATAAACTCGCCACGTGTGGTACTCTAGATCATACAGGCATCGTTGTTTCTCCGTTTCAGTTTCAATTTCAGTTTCATCAAGGAGGCGTCACTGAGTGCGGACTAGTCCATATACGCTACACCACATCGCTAAGTTTTGAGACCACACTGTCGTGATTTTAAGCTGATGGATAAATGAATGAATAAGTAAGATGAGAGTGTTGAAGAAGATGGTCTCGTGGCTACGACGTAGCAGATGTCTGGGCCTACGGTGTGTGTGTGTGTGTGTGATGATGATGTTGTTTTTGTTTTTGTTGTGTGTGTGTGTGTGTGTGTGTGTGTGTGTGTGTGTGTGTGTGTGTGTGTGTGTGTGTGTGTGTGTGTATGCGCGTGTGTGTGTGCGTGTGTATGTGTTGATGGACCGATAAGAGATTTGTTACGAGCAGTAGCTATACACAGTGGTTCATACTAAAATTCTTTACAATCAACATTAACCCAAAGCAGGTATTAAACATAAAGGTGTACAGATATATCTGGTATAACCAAAATGTTAAGTGCTCATATCTGTAGGAACACTTGTTACAAAAAAGAGCCCATTGGGCTAATCATCAAGGAATTAACAAAAGAAACAAGACCTGGTAAGTTCTGGAAAATACACGTGCCATCAAGTCGCAGGCAGTCAGGATTTTCCTTCTTGAAATATGCGCAGTGGAAAAGAAGATGCTGGGTTATGAAACTTTCAACTGCTCCGCAGATGTAATTTAAATTTTTTTTGCGAAATTTTGTACGGAAAACGTTTAGCTTAAGCCTGTGTAAAAAACAGGGTTCAAGTTTTTGGTTATTTTTTTCAAGTACGTTTGTGTTGGCCAACTGATAGTAATCTTTCCACTTTTAGCTGCATTGCTAGAAGAAAACGTAGCAGACTGGGATTTGTCACAGCAGAACAATATGGAGTGAGGTGGATGTATTTTAATAAGAACCAAGTTTTTGTAGGCTTCATAAACCTTTTCAATACACGTCTTTTTTAAGAGACCATATCCTTCGTATAAGCACAGAGGAATGTTGATTTCTATGGATTCATTGGACCTTCGTGCTCCTTTTCACGCGTGTGTGCGTGCTTGAGTGTGTGTGTGTGTGTGTGTGTGTGTGTGTGTGTGTGTGTGTGTGTGTGTGTGTGTGTGTGTGTGTGTGTGTGTGTGTGTGTGTGTGTGTGTGTGTGTGTGTGTGTGTGTGTGTGTGTGTGTGTGTGTGTGTGTGTGTGTGTGTGTGTGTGTGTGTGTGTGTGTGTGTGTGTGTGTGTGTGTGTGTGTGTGTGTGTGTGCGTGTGCGTGTGCGTGTGTGTGTGTGTGTGCTCGCGCATATGTGCGCATGTGCAGAAGTGCGTGTGCATGTGTGTGTAATTTGTGGGCTTGTGTGAGCATACGCACGTATCTGCATATGTATGTGTACATATGTGTGTGTGTGTGTGTGTGTGTGTGTGTGTGTGTGTGTGTGTGTGTGTGGACCACAATTCACAGCAGACATGAGTAAAGAAGCACGTCTTCATTCAGGAAGTGACCATTTCCCTGTTGCATTCAGTTTGCAGAAACTATCAAAAAATACACAAACGAAAGTAAAGGACCCTTCTCAATATGATAACAATGAAGGGAATATCATAGGAACGTTAAGGAGTAGAAGATGCAAAAAAAAAAAAAAAAACCCAATACTACAACCAAACAAATCGTTCAACCCCTTTGGTGGAATATAGACACGGAAACAGCCTGCAGAGAGAAACGCAAGGCCGTAAGAATTTGGCAGAGAGAAAGAAGAACACCTTGCCCTGATCTAGGTATTAAAACAGACATGAATCAGAAAACTGAACAATTCGAAAGAGTAGGTGAAGAAGCGAAATATACCAAGTGGCAACAATTTTGTCTGTCACTTAATAATGACACAATACTTGCTCAGGAAAATACAAAACAAACGCTGATGGGACCACAAAAACTCAAGACAAAATGTGGAGGAAGGGTCGGCTCTACTTAAACGTTTCCATAGAACAGAGTGATCAAAGAAATTTGGAGGAAAGGAAGAAATAGTTGACCAAGTTAAAAACCAACACCTAGCTCAGACTGGCATTGATGATGAAATTACAGCATCTGAACTGGATGACACAATAGCTAAATGCACTAAGGATAGCGCTCTCCAGGTCCAAATTATTAGCAGGGAAGCTCATGAAACGAATCATGCAAAAAAAAAAAAAAAAAAAAAAAACTCGCAAGAAACCTTAAAAGTCGACAAATCCTACCATCAAATCAAGGGGGTTACAGAACAGGTAAGAGTACATGGCAAAATGCGGCCGCTTTTGCCTATGAACTATACGAAGGATCTCAAAGAAAAAGAAACACTGGCCGTTGCAAGAGACCTGGAAGACGCATACAACAAAGTCCAGTTCTCGCTTCTCATGGAATTAAGTATGACTATAAAGCTGAGTCGGTTTTGACTGTTTATCACAACTTCGCAATAGTTTGATGCTCATGCAAACTAACAAACTGACTGCATTGAAAAAGACAAACCAAGCATTACCAAAGCGTCAACGTCTTCACACAATGTAGACCACAAACCTCCAAGTACATGAATCCCTGCAAGGTGTCTGTATACAAAAATGTGTTCCCAAAAAAGCATCAAACAAGCTTTTCTCTTGTTGCCAACTGGTCTTCAATAGAACATTCAACATGATTTGCAATCCCCTTATTACATGTAGGCTGGATACGGCACTCACCGACTAAGAAAAAGTCCTCAAATGATGTGCATAGTTTCTAACGTTTAGTTTCAGTCAGGTTTTAATCAGATAAGATCTAGCTTTTGCTTTTTGTATGTGGTATGCCACAAGATGTGGTGTTAAGACCTGTGCTAGTTATCCTGCTATTTCATCAGCGTTTAACACCATCCAGCCTCATCTTTTAGCGCACAAACTTTTATCCTTAAATGTCAGACCCAGGCTTATCCTGTGGATCACAGATTTCCTCATCTCCAGATCCCAGTCAGTGCGCTATCAATCTGTCATGTCATCTGTCCTCTTTTGTTCCACAGGTTCCCCTCAAGGTACCGTTCTTTCTCCTGTCCTCTTTACTCTGTACACCAACGACTGCATTGGTACAGAAAAAACACCTGTCATAAAATATTCAGATGATACAGCCCTTGTAGACCTTCCAATTCTGATGTAACATATTTTGATGAAGTTGAGCGTTTCAGCACCTGGTGTAAAGAAAATTATCTTGAGCTTAACGTAAAAAAAAAATCCCAAAGGAGATGATCATAGATTTTAGGAAAGCGAAAATTTATGTGCCTGATCTTTATATTGATGGAGAAAAAGTGGAACGGGTAGAGGAATACAAATATCTGGGCACAACGTTAGACAATAAGCTCACTTTCAATGCACACACCAGGTCCACATACAAAAATGTCAAACCAGATTGTATTTCCTATGCAAATTGAGGAATCTGCATGTCCAGCCAAAAATTCTTAAAACATTTTACAAGAGTTTTATTGAGTCTGTCTTGACTTTTTCATGCATTTGCTGGTATGGAAATCTTAAATTGAAAAACAGCAAACTCTTGGATAGTGTTGTGAACATCTGTGATAAGATTGTTGGTGAGAGACAGGGAGTATGATGAGTGAGTTATGAAAGGCGTGCGGTCAGCAAGGCTCGTGCGATTGTTAGTGACAGTGGGCACACGCTTGCGCGACAGGTTGAGCTCCTCCCATCAGGCAGACGATTTCGTGTCCCTAGAGCTAAGCTGATGCGCACAAAAAAGAGCTTTGTGTTCAAATCCATTGCGGTTTTAAACAAACACAACGTGTAAGAAGAAGAGGTGGTGGATCACCTGTGACATAAGCATGTGCGCGGGTGTGTGTATGTCTGTGAGCAAGTGGGAAAGTATAGATGCTGGAGTGTGTATTTGTGTGTTGTGTGTGCATGTCCTGGAGCAGTGAGGAATAGAAATGTCTGGAATATGTCTTATCTTAATGATTTTTAATGATAAATCACCTATCTCTCTCTTTCTCCCCCCTGCCCCACCCCCCTCTCTCTCTCTCTCTCTCTCTCTCTCTCTCTCTCTCTCTCTCTTCTCTCATACATGCACACATGTATGTATATATAATTATGAGTGGCTGAGTGAATGCTTTATTTGCACTACCAAAAGGAGAAAGAATGAAATTCCCATTTTGGTGATACACGCAATGTTTCATTGTTTGAAAGTGATTTTAATTTTCAGTGTCACGTTTTTAACTATAAATATGTATGTCTTAACTTTTAGGGCAGTGGTCACGAATGTAATTTCTCTTTTAACGAGAGATAATGAAGTTTTCTGAATCTGAATCTGAATCTGAATCTGTACTTCGTGTTGTGTGGTATTGAACTCCTGACTACGATTGTGATTGCCAAAATACGTTGACACTGAAATGTACGTGACTATTTTCGTCTTCTGCTGTCAAGTGTTGAAACAGGTCTCAAAGATGTTTCACACCAGATTAACAGCAATAGAGCTGAACATTGATAGGATTGAAGGGATGTCTGTATGCACATTATCTTTCAGCACATCCCTTGGAATTCAATCAGCAAAAACTGGTTGTATTGATCATGTCTTCAATACTTAAAGGACACGTGATGGTACCTTCACACTAGATCCACAGTCAAGCCTGTCGGTCCTTCCCGTAATTATAGGCTAAGTGTTATCTCTTATGTAATGTAACGTGGGGGATGGGAGTGAGGTGTGGGGATAGGGGTGAGGGAAGAGGAAAGCATCAGGAATTGTTCTTCGTGGTTTTGTGTATGTATTCATGAGGGTAGAGTATCGACGGAAAACGTGGATCGCTCGTGCAGAAGTCTGCGCCAGAGCTGGCCCATTGATGTAACCCGAGCAGCATGCATGCTGAGCCTGAAACAGACAGCTCGGAGTGATTGATGGGTTACCTGTGGGATGGGGAGTTGAAGCAGAGAGCAGTGAATGATGTGTTACCTTAAACTGCTCTTCTTACGTTTAAGGCAAGCCAAGGTTGGCCTGTTGACACATGTGACTCAACTAAATGGTGAACAATCAATGAAGCTTCTATACGAAGTACATGCATGGATGTTCCGACTGTAAGGAATTTTTTTTCGTGCAGAATTAATTTCGCCAGGGACAGTTTTCTCAGCTGCTATGGGTGCTCTGACTTGCGTTCATGCATACCACAAGTAGGTATAATTGCCGCCTTCTATCACAGAGATCCGTGGTTAGATTATCAGAGCATTTGTCTGCACAGCTGATGATTGTGAGTTCAAGCTGCTTGTGCGGTTGGCTTGTTTCGGCTTGAAAAGGCCTCTCTGTCCACCTAGCAGCAAATGAGTGCATGATTCAGTCCACAAAAGGCTCTCTGTCTACCTAGCAGTAAATGAGTGCATGATTCAGTCCACAAAAGGCTCTCTGTCTACCTAGCAGGAAATGAGTGCATGATTCAGTCCACATAAGGCTCTCTGTCCACTTGACAGTAAATGAGTGCATGATTCACAGTTCACTGTTTCTGTGGTCAACAGGGAAATTCATCTGGAATTTGTGTGTTTTAAGACTGGCACCGAGAACAGTTCACTGCTCCTGTGGCCCCACGGCGATTGGTCGACACACCGTGACACCTTCTGGCAACTCCTGCAGCTGCGCTGGCACCATACTGTACTGGCTTGTCCTTTCCATTAAATTCTGTCGACAAAGCCGCGAGAGGAATTTTCTGGCGATTGGGCACCCAAGATCTCCACACACTTGGCCCTGGACTACGCCCTGGTGAGGCCCCTCCAGTTTCGCTATCCCAGCGACAGTACCATGTTTCAGACTGTACCTGCAGCAGCTGCTACAGAGTCTGCCACTCGAGGATTGGGCTCTTTCGCCACAGCAATTCCACAACTGACTGATCCATGGCGTAACACCTTCGTCTCTCCAGACAGATGGATGCCGTCATCATCATCATCATCATCATCATCATCATCATCATCATCACATACATACATGCATACATGCATGCATGCATACATACATACATGCATGCATGCATACATACATACATACTGCCCTTTTTATTGTGTATACATGTGTAGTGAACAGCCAAGTTTCACACGCTTACTATAGTTTTTATTTGTGTCGTAAACGTAGACAAGATGTGAAGATGTTGAAATGAAAACATCAAGGTTTCCAACACACATAATTTGGAAACAGATTTTCAAGATTTTTGAAAAATTCAATAGAATGTCGACTGACAACTTTCATTAATGATTTATTAAAGTCATCTCTAGTTTCAGTAAACAGGACAGAAGGGTCCTTGAATGTTTCTGAATGAATAATTTGAGCATTTTGTTTTTTTATAACGTGATTTTTACCTCCGAAACCGGTCAATGATGGGATAATCAAGGGCATAGAAGTATTCAGTAAAATGTGACGATCTTCAGTATATGATACATATCTTTTCACACAACACAAGTTTACGGACATTAGCATCGTACAGAACATTTTTTTATCATTTCTCTGGGAAAAACTAGACATTTTTACAATTTCGGAGTTATTCGTGCCAATTTTTCTGCAGCTATGGTGGTTCCCGTTGTGGTGATTTCCTGTGCAGAGATCCCACTCCATACTAATGCCGTCAAAGTACAGTAACACGTAGCGTTAATAGCCAAAGGTAGACAGAATGCCTTGACAACCTTCTTAAGGACATCAAGCTCATAGTCATCAATGGTGATGACTGGTGGTGACAGCGTGTCTTGACCCAGGACATTTGTCTTCTGTAGGCTGATAGTCAGACCAAAGTCTTTGCAGGCCTAAGAGAAGCGGTCCATCAGTGACTGCAATTCCCATTGGGTGTGGGTCGCAACAGCGTCATCATCGGCAAACAGCATATCTCTAATGAGGGCTTTGTGGACCTTTGTCCTTGCTCTTAGATGGGCGAGACTGAAAGCCTGCCATCTGATCTGGTCCGCAGGTAGATCACCTCTGGCGCTGTGCTGAAAGCATGCCTCAGGAGGAGTGCCAAAAAGATTCCAAAGAGGGGTCGGGGGGGCGAGGACGCAGCCTTGTTTGACACCACGGTGTATGTCAAAGGGCTTGGAGAGGTTACCATGAAACTGCACAGTCCCTTTCATGTTTAAGTGGAAGGACTCAGTTAAGCTGTGCAGTTGTTGTTGTTGATGATGTTATTGTCGTTGTTTTTTGTTTGTTTGTTTTTTTTGTTTTTTTTTTTTTTTTTTTCTTTTTTTTTTTGGGGGGGGGGGAGGGGGCAGCCAATCTTTTGGAGAGCCTTAAAAAGACCATCTCTGCTGATTAGGTTGAAGGTTTTGGTGAGGTAGATAAATGTGACATACAAGAGCATCCGCTGCTCTCTGAGCTTCTCTTGGAGTTGGGCAATGTCTACCGTGGATCTCTCTGCTCGAAAGTCACACTGTCATTCTGGGTAGACATGTTCAGCCAGCTGCTGGAGGCGGATCGGGAGGGACCGAGCGCAGACTACCAATGATGCTAAGAAGAGAGATGTCTCTGTAGTTATTGCAGTCGCTCCTCTCGTCCTTGGTTTTGTACAGGATGACAATTTTGGCATGCCTCGTTTCCTGTGGTACAGCTCTCTCAGTCCAGCACCGACAGAGAACTGTGTGCAAAGGGTGCAGATGTGTAGTCTTGCAGTGTTTGCTGGAGGAATGCCATCATTGCCAGGTGCCTTGCCTGATGCCAGGCTGTCAATGGCCTTGCTGATTTCGCCCACGGTTGGCTCTACGTCATTCTCTTCCATGACTGGCATGTACTTGATGGCGTTAAGGGCTGAAGACGTCACTGTGTTCTCTCGGTGTCTACCATCACCGATAACTTCTCCCTTGACACTGAGATCAACAAGAGGATCAGGAAGGCAGCCACAACACTTGCTCACACAAAGAGTGTGGACAAATCCCAAGCTGACCACAAAGACAAAGATGGCTGTGTGTAACGCCTACGTTCTCAGGACCTTGCCATAAGGCAGTGAGACAGGGACCAAGCATGCTCGCCAGGAGAATAGAGTCAATTCCTTCCACCATTGTACACTCAGCATCTCCTGGCAAGACAGGGTGACCAACATCGAAGTCCTGCCTCGCGCTGGCTTCCCTACCATGTATATTCTGCTGATATAGCGTCGGCTGTCTTGGCTGAGCCACGCTGGCCTCATGGAGAATGGTCGCATCCAAAAAGACGTCTTCTATGGAGAGCTTGCTGCAGGGCAGAGAAGCATTGGCCACCCACAGCTGAGATACAAAGACGTTTGCAAAAGAGATATGAAGGTGCTTGAGATCAACGGAGTCCTGGGAGGACCTCGCAGCAGAACGCAACAGCTGGAGAAGCACTCTCAAGAAACAGCTGCAGATCGGCGAAGACAAACTGACAGCTGCTGCAGCAGAAAACCGAGCCCGCAGAAAGGGGATGACAGCCAACAAACCAGTGTCAACATACAGATGTGACCGCTCCGACAGAGACTACCACTCTTGCATCGGTCTCTAAAGCCACAGGCGACGCTGCTCGGGTCGAGCAGACAGCCCAGACAGATAGCTAATCTTAGGTCGGATATACTTTATCCATGGTCGGCTATGACCGACGGAGGTCTACTACACTATTTTGATAAGGACATACAGCGACCTTTCTCGAACAAACGCGCACCACAGAATTGATTTAATGATTTGACGGCTCTGTAAAGGATAGACTGAAATTTCTCTAGAAACAAAGGCGAGATACAAGCTGATTTAAATGAAGTTGAAAATAAAATGAGGCAGGGGTCAGTTTACTGATTTTAAATGATTTTTTTTCAGGCCTAAAAAGGGTATGTATTTTGACAATAGTCAGCAGTGATACTTTAGAATAAAAGATAAATATTTTCATATAACTTTGTGTGGATATTCATGGGTTTTCCCACATAAAATTATATTTATACTTTCACTGTTGTTGCAACCTTGTACAGAAATCGATGTTATATCCAACACGCGCATGACACCAGGCAGTAAGCTACTATGCTGATTTGAAGGGAAAGAATATAAAGCAGTGTTTGTATTTTTTTTTTTCTTCTTAACATTGTAAGAGTTTGATTATGACAAGATGAAACCGCCGATTTGACCCCTCATTGTCAGCTAGGCTACAAAGAGGAACTGAATAGGTATTAGGCTTTATATTGGTTTATTATGAATTATTATGAATGTGTGAACATCTTCGCGCACTGTCTTCTTTCTGCGCACATGTAAGCTCTCTTACTAATTGAATAAAATGTGGGGAGAGAAAAAAATCGACATTATTTAGTTATATATTTAGTTACATCTATACATGTGATTCTATTTTATTTACGATGATCGTGGTGCAGTTTTTTTTTTTTCTTTTTTGTATGTATTTGTTTAATATCCACATACTTACGTATTGACTCTTGAGTTTTTCAGCCATTTTTCTCACACATTTATTTTTGTTTTCTACTTTTATTTTTTTTACTTGATCCATGGAGTGTTTTGTTTGATGGATAAACTAAGTCGCACTTTTAGCATTTTCAACAATTTCTTTTCCTGCTGTATCGCTAGTCGCTGCGAGGTAACAGTCCACAGGTACAACAATGGGTTAACAGTTGAAGGGAGTGGTAACACGAACACAACCATGGTGTCGTGAATTCTGTTTGACAGCGACACACGCTCTGTAGACATCTTCATCACCAGACCGAACGGAAGCCAACACATGGCGCTGCTGACTGCCAGCATCCCATCACGTGAATACAGGAATAAAGACGTTGGTTGACAGGATCTAATGAAAATCTGTATTTTGGTGTACGTCTGCAAATGGCAGTTTGACAGCCTACCAACAATAAACACAGTGAAAAAATGATGGCAACGATCACTTTGAACCACCTGAAGTGTTGGTGAGTGTTGTAGCGTTGAAATAAAGCCATTCTGCACAGACCCGACTGGCCAGCGAGGCCCCAGTGAGACAGTCAGGAACCAATGGTATCAGACACAAGACGGTTCCACCAATCCACATCATTGCACAGACTAAAGGGGATGAAAGTTTGCCAAGCCTCCATGCATCTTTAGGGAAGCATAAAGCAATGATGTGGTCGAGGGTGATGAAGAAGACATAAAAGCAGACATGTTAACGGACAGAAAAGAGAGAAAACCACTCAACTTGCAAGTTGCACTTTTGGTCCATGTTTCTTCAAACTGAATATACCCACCAGAAAAATATTTTGTTTGCCATCAGTACAATGCTCGTGTGATTCCCATAAAGATACCAGCAACATGCAAATGAGCAATAGTCATTAAGAATTTGGTTTCAACTACACTCTTGACGACGAGAAAAGAAATGAATAAACAAAACAGATTTCCCACGATCGCAAACGCACTTACTAAAGAAAAGAAAACCAGATACAGTTCTGATGGTATCAACGTTTGACATGAAGGAAGAATAGCATGCTCTGCAGAACACAGTCTTTCACTGGACTTTTCAGGGAAAAGATTCTCACAACAAAGCCTGTAATCCGAGGCAAAAATGTTTTGAAGATGAAAAGACCTTGAAAATATATCTAAAGAAAAGTGTTTTATTGGATTTCCAGTTATGTCCAGTTCCATTAATTGAGGCATGCTTTTAAAACCCCTAGCTCCAAGAAAATTGATCACAGAAAACGACAGATTTAAATATTTGAGACTAGGCAAATGCATGGACACTTCATTATGAATTATATTGAGATATGTATTCGCAATGTCCACACGTATCAAAACATACTTAATCTCCTTTTCGTAATGTTCTTGTCATCTTCCATAAAGGATTGTTTGAAATGAATAAAGTTTTTAAATTTGGCATTTCAGTAAACATAGTCACATTTAAAAGTTGTAACTGGTTATAGCTAAGGTCAAGACACTGCAAGTTGTCAAGCCTGGCGCTTGAACTATTACCTTGAGAACAGTGAGACAGATTCAGGCCAATTAGATATGCATTTGATTTGAAATCAGCCATTGACATCCCTGACCCTGATGCGTCCACATGGCGAAGCTGTGGATAGAGGTCAGAGGGAAACCGTTCACCACAGAAGAAAGAGTGACCTTGACATTGGCATTGTTCAGGACAGAACATGTCACACATCAGTTCATCGTCCTGCTGTGGACACTGTGCCAAACCATCACAGAGGTGATCTTCATGCAGACAAACTTTGGAATCTTTACACAGGTAGTAATACTGGCAAACAACCCTCTCACAGTTGTGCTCATCTTCTCCATGAACACAGTCAGAAAAATCCATTGCACCGAGTGTAGACGGGCAGACAGTACAGCCACTCGCTAGTGCAGCCATAATGAGACTCAGGACATGCCTCTCCATCCTTCATTACCTGTTGAGTGAAATAACCAGTACCATCTAAGTTGATGTAAAACTGATGCTTTTCTACTTTCTCTTCTGTCGGAAAATAAACTGCTTTTTGTTGGACAGTTGATCTCATCAGAATCGTCATGACAGTCGGAATATTCATTGCAACGTTGACTACGCAACGTACACTGACCGTTAGAGCACGTGAAACCATGACATGGAACATGGTCACAGAACGACTCGTCACTACCATCTGGACAGTCCTGACGAAAGTCACAAACCAAAGTGTGATGTATTGACAGTCCCATACCATTGCACATAAACATGTAGTTCTTGTTTGTGAGGATCAACCCCCCAGCAGCCACGTTAGACAGGTATTTGTAACTGCGATTATGAAACATAGGGATCGGTGGATGGGTTATTTTGCCAATGTTTGTTTTGAGTTTAGACACGAAAACTGTATGTGTTAGGTGCTTAAGTTCACTTATGAATAAACACTGACGAGTAGGTATGAGAATACTTTTAGGAAAATGTAAACGAGAAAACGACACAAGAGAACGAAGAATTGAGGGTAACTGATACTTGCCTTCACAAAGAAATGCTGCTTTTCCTGTCTTTTTACGTAGCATTGTTTGAATGGTCATTGTAGAAAGTACACCATACCTCGCTACTCTTGTATGGCGGTACCTTTTGTCTAGACTAAGATGATTTATGTTGTAGATGAACGTATCGTCAGACCATTTACGAAATTTACCGTATATGAAAGGTATGCCATCCCAGCCTGATACAAAGCCAAAACCGACATTAAATGCGACATAGTGTTTGAAGATGTGCAAAGTGTCATCCTTCTCATGCTTTGTTTTATGGAAGCCAGTTTCCCTCCAACAACCCCGCATTGGTGATCAAATAGAGAAAGAAACACAGGCTCCTGTGCCACGACTAGTTTGAAACATTTGTTGTGTGAAGCAACCAGACCTTGACAACCAGGACTGCTGAAGTGACAATGCTCTGTTTCGTCTCTACCATCTTCACACTCAGACCTCAAGTTGCAGTCTGTATGATCCTGAAAATCACATAATGTGTCACAGAGCAGTTGAACAATCCACTAGGCAGTTTGTGGGGCTGGACACTCACAGGTAGAGCAGAATAATACAGTTTCTGATTGGAGTATGGATGGGCTACTTCAGACACGCGTTCAATGTGAAGACCTGATGTGAGGAATACGAGAGCTGGTGAAGAATTGTCAACACACAAGCACTCTATATTTGTTTAACCGAGTTGATTAATCGATATATAAATTTGAAAGGCATTCCCGTCGTGAACAGTTTTCTACATAATGCAGGTGAATGTG
>JADBJO010034942.1:0-12854 GCA_016801955.1 Conus betulinus
AGAGCACGAATTAAGTGGATTGAAGAGGGTGAACGTAACACTAAATATTTCTGCAGTTTAGAAAAAGCAGAGGAAAGAAGAAAGTCATCACAAGGTTGTGTAAAGACACAGGGGAAGTAATTACAGATCAGCGACAAATTTTAGAAGAACAGGTAACATTCTATAAAAAATTGTATAGTCAGCCGGTAGAAGTACACAACGTTAGTGAATCTGTTGATGTATTCCTAGAAAATGAAACCATTCCTTGCTTGGATGAAAATGACGTTGCCAGTGTGAGGGTATGATCACTATTGATGAAACAACAAAAACCTTAAAAAAGATGAAAATGGGTCTGCGCCAGGAAGCGATGGAGTAACTATGAGTTTTTTTCAAATTTTTCTGGAATAAAATAAAAGTTTTCTTAACAAACTCGTTTGTAGAATCTTTTGATAAAGGAGAACTAGCATATACCCAAAAGCAAGGCATAATAACATTGTTACACAAAGGGAAAGAACTTGAAAGAGACAAACTGACTAATTGGAGACCTATAACTCTTACAAACACTGACTACAAGATACTGGCAAAAGTATTGGCAGAAAGACTTGGAAGAGTCATCCACAAATTAGTTAAAAACGACCAAGTAGGATATATCAAAGGCAGAAACATTGCTACAATTATACGATCAATAGATGATGCAATCAATTACCTTAACCAAACAAAAAAACGGGGTACTTACTGGCAGTTGATTTTTCAAAAGCCTTTGATTCAGTGTCAAAATTTTTTTTTTGTTGCATGCTTTTAAAGTTTTTGGTTTCGGAACTGAATTTAGAAAGTGGGTTGCCATACTGACAAAGAACCCTGCTAGTTCAATAAATCATGGGGGATGGATATCTGAACCGTTTAATCTTTCTTGTGGAATTAGACAAGGATGCCCTTTTTCTCCATTAGCCTTTGTTCTGGCAGTGGAGTTGTTAGCGATTAAAGTCAGAAATAGCTCCATATCTGGCATCAGTGTCCCAACCACTGTGCCAGATACTAATCCTTTAAAAATCAAACAAATGGCGGATGATACAACCTTATTTCTTAGAGATAAAAGAGACATGGTCATAGCTTTAGAATCTTTACAACATTCCAAAGTTTCTCAGGTTTAAAATTAAATATACAGAAAACGAAAGTCCTACCCATGGGAAAGCAGATAGGAGAACCAGAACTTCCTTTCACCACGGTTGATAAAATAAAGATATTGGGCATTTATTTCCAACGTGATAGATGGCTAGGAATATCGAAGATAATTGGTGTAATAGGATGTATCAAATGAATAAACTGATCAGAGAATGGAGTAAACGGGGATATCAGTATACAGGTAAGATTGTTGTAATAAAAACTTTTTTACTTAGTCAGTTTCTTTATGTCATGCAATACTATAGGACTCCCAGACTATGTATTAAACAAAATTAACTTAACCCTTTACAGATTCCTGTGGAAGAAAAGATTTAACAATAGAAAAGCTTTCGAAAAAGTCAAAAGAAAAGTAATGGAAGCAAGCGTGGAGGAAGGAGGACTTAATATGATTAATCTGAGTAACTTTCAAAACTGTTTGTACTTACAATGGGCGGGCAAACTCTTTAAAGCCACTGAACAAGAAACTGGGCATTAATACCTAGATGGCATTTACAACACC
This sequence comes from Conus betulinus, assembly GCA_016801955.1. Classification (NCBI taxonomy): domain Eukaryota; kingdom Metazoa; phylum Mollusca; class Gastropoda; order Neogastropoda; family Conidae; genus Conus; species Conus betulinus. The sequence goes on from JADBJO010034942.1 coordinate 1,661, forward strand.
TCGCAAAGACAGATACTTTTTGTATAAACTGCAGAGCTAAAGACCTAAAAGAGTTAAGTTTAGTTGGAAATGAATTCTGGAAAGATGTGTTAGCAGTTTATTTAAACCACAAAATACTAATAGAACTTAACGATTGACAAAAAAAACATTTCCACAGTCAACAGCTTTTTAACAATAATATTTAATTCGTTATAAAAATCACGTATTATATTTCAAAAACTGGGTAAAGAATGACGTTGAGAAAATTAAGGATATAATTCATAAAAGAGAAAATAGATTACTATCTTTAGAAGAAATGCAGGAAAGGGTTGGCCAGAACAGAGCCCTTACATTGTTTCAGTACAATGCTGTGATCAACTCCATACCAGCTCTCAGTGGATCCAGTGGATCCAGTCAGGTGAAGCAGGATCTGGGACACTCCCCTGCTTTGCCCAGTATGCTAAATGCAAAGCCCAAACAAATAATGAAACTAGTTATGGAACATAAGGAAATTCAAACACCTACTGCGAATGCCTTCTGGAACAGAAAGTTTGGTATTGACTTAGACAAATCCGCATGGTGTCGAGCCACAGACGTTACAAAAAGAGGTAAGACTTAGAGTTCTCCACTGGAAAATACTACACAATATATATCCCACTAATATCATGCTTAGTAAAATGAAAGTAAAAGACTCAAACAAATGCTCGTACTGTCCTAACACAACTGATTTCATTGAACACTTTTTCTGCGAGTGTCCGATCGTCTACAATTTTGGAGATTTATTGAGCAAAAAATTTACTTAGAAACACATGCTCATATTAAATTATCAAACACAGATATATTATTTGGCATCAGTAAATCGATTGTTTCGAAGACAAATTATCAATGTATCAATTTTATCATATTATTGTGTAAAATGTGTATTAGTATTTTCAAAAAGACGAACACGGATATCCCTCTACAACTCATTTTTGAGAAAGAGTATAATGTCCGAAGGGGTGTAAAAGGAAAACTGCCCTAGGTGGGCAAGAGAGTGTGTCTCATTATGCTAGGGGCTGGGGGGGGGGGGGGGGGGGGGGGGGGGGGGGGAGGGAGGAGAGAAAGATAAGACTATTACATTGTTCAGGCGTTTAATATGGGGGGGGGGGGGGGGGGGGGGCAAGAGAGGGGGGAGGGAGAGGATTCCTGCAGGAGAGTTGCGGAGTAGAGGAGAGGGAAGGTCAGGTTATCTAAGGGGGGGAGGGGGCACTCGATGGGGGAGGGGGAGTGAAGGAATACTAATATGCCTGTCGTCTCGCTTCTTGGATTTCCTCTTGTCTTCCTTGCGGACCTTTCGTTTTCGCCGTAAGGTTGGCTTCATCGGGGAACAGCCAATTGGTGAAACGACATGCAACAGACTTCTAAATTTCATCTCTGTGATGCCGTTTCTGCCTACCTATCTTTCTGTTCTTTGTCTGTCTGACGGTCTGTCCGTCGATTACTCAACCTCTCTCTCCTCTCTCTCCCTCCCTCCCTCTCTCTCTCTCTCTTTCTCTCTCTCTCTTTTTTTTTTTTTTTTTTTTTTTTTTTTTTTTAAGGGGGTAAGGGGGGTGGTGGTGTGTGGCGTGAGTAGAGCTCAAGCGTTTCGGCAGAGAGATTGAGAGGAAGGACGGAAAATTTGGACCTACGATATCCTTTCAGGTGTGCTCACATATACGGGATTGGGGGGGGGGGGGGGGGGGGGGGGGGGGAGGGATGTTTGGGGGGGGGGGGGGGGGATGGGGGGGGGGGGGGAAGGGGGGGGAAAGCAACAACAGCGGCAAAACTCCTAAGTTTTTGTCGTGCGTGCGTATTGGCTTCCCCTCGTCTTCCTTGTGGAACCTTTCTTCTCGCCCTAAGGCCGGCCGTATCGGAGTGTAGCCAATTGGTAAGACGATTTGGAACAAATTTTGCATTCATTTCTACGATGCCGCCTCTGTCTGTCCGTCTCTCTCTCCCTCCCTCTCTCTCTCTCTCTCTCTCTCTCTCTCTCTCTCTCTCTTGGAAAAAGTGAAAGAAGAGAAAATAATTAAGTCTATTGTTTAACTTATGTTTCCTTTGTATAAGCAGCACATTATCAGAGCGAGAGTGTCAGTACACCACACATTAGAACATAAACAAACCCAGACACTTTGTATCAAACGTAAAAACACTAAAAAATCGAAAAAAAAAATGTCCATTTGTAAAGAACATACAGACTATGCATGGAGTGAAAGAGACTGGTTGGAGGAAAAAAAAAAAGCTAGTAGTGGAAATTGTTTTTTTTTTTTTTTTTTTTTTTTTTTTTCCGATTTTTGTTTTTTTGGCAGATGAAGAGGACAGTGTGAAGCACCAAAAAATGAAGAGGTGGATTTTGGCATTAGGGAAAAAAAAAAAAAAAAAAAAAAAATCACCGCCTTCGACCCCAAGCTGCAGACCTGCTTGGCGGGTTACTAGGTACGTCTGTTCAGAGCAAGCTACTTAGTTTTGAGAGTCAGTGGACTTTACAGCTGCAGAGGCCAAGCCGTGAATGCAGGTCAGGGAAAGGGGTGTTTTTCTGCAGGCTGCTCCCCACCAACCAGCTAACCGTGCTGTACTTGGCGAACTGAATGTCATCTGTGTAAAGCCGGTCTGGCAACAATGTGTTCGGCATTGCTGAGCGGCCATTACAAGTGTGGGCTGTTAGTTTGATAATTAGTGGTTGTCATGAAAAATGTAATATATCTGTGCTCTTGAGATGACTGAATAGGCAAATTCCCGACAATTCTTTTAATACCAAACTCGACTAGGTTTATTTTCCTGTACATAATGTAGATACGGCATGAAAGCTTGTACACAAGGTCAGGCGATATTCAAACAATGACAACACACACAGTTGTGCAAAAATGACGTCACCACTTTTTGGGGAAGTTAATTTTTCCTAGTTAACTAGTACACAAGTTTGATGCATGCCTCTGCTTGGACTACAACAAAAATGTTCGATCAGAAAAGTGTAAGACTTGCTTGTTCGGCCCTTTCACTAAGTGTCTCGCACGGGATGGAAACATAAGCTGTGCGTCCAACACTGTAACCATATAACAATAACTTCGGTCCAAGTTATCATCGTTTCACTCTCCATGTACCGCTCTCCTGTTCGAAATCAACATCCTTTTTTTCCGGTGAAGTTTGACCCGGCGTTCAGTCTGCCAGAATATATGCCCATAGCGGCCCTCCACATCAACAAGTCCACCATGGTCACTGACTTTCATTAACACGATCTTCTTACTGTATCATTACAAAGGATACCAACCTGGAACTGTTTGAAACAACACCAGATAGAGCTACGTTCCTTGCATCAGTTTACAAACGCTGCTGTCCAGACGCCATTACCCGTTATGCCCAGAGAGAGAGAGAGAGAGAGAGAGAGAGAGAGAGAGAGAGAGAGAATTTTCCTCTGCAGTATTTCCATTTAACAACGATTAATAAGTTTGTAAGCTGATGACACAAAATTCTTACTTGCAGAAGATAGGAGTTCTTTTGAAAACTGTATAGATGTTCTTGACAGGTTTAGTTCTGTGTCAGGCCTTCATATGGAAACGGGAAAAAAAAACTAATGTCGGTTGGCTGGGAAGTGAAAAAAAAATCTGAAATCCGTTATATGGAACATTTAGGTATCGAATGGAATCGATCTAAATTCCGAGTATTAGGAATGTGGTTTACTAATTACCTGAAAGAATGTGTAGATATAAATTACTCGGAAAGACTAGCAGATGTCAAACACTTATTCAAAATATGGGTAAAACGACAGTTAACACCCCTCGGTAGGGTAGCAATATTAAAATCTCTTATCCTCTCAAAGTTGACACACCTCTGGTTACTATTACCAAACCCACCAGACATATGTTTTCGAACATGTCAACAGGCTTGTTACAAATTTGTTTGGAATAAGAAGCCAGATGAGATTAACCGAAAAACCGCACATAAAAGTATCAAATATGGCGGCATCGGTCTTCCTGAACTAAAAACTTTTGTTTTATCTCTGAAGCTGTCATGGATACGTAATGCTGAAATGTCAACCCATAGATGGCGACATATTCTGTTGTTTAACTTCCCTAAGTGGTCGCTTATGAAAAAAAATGGTCAGAATTCGTTTCCAAATTTAGTAAGTATAATCAATTTTAGCTGAAGTTCTTGATGTGTATAATTTTTTTTTTTTTACAAGTGTTCCCCCAAAACTCCACTGAACTTCTTGCCGAACCATTGTGCCATAATAAGCGATTTCAAATCGGAAAGAAGTGCATTGTATCGAAAAAAAAAAGTAGCAAAGATATATTAACTGTCTCGCCCACTTTTCTATGATAAAGGAAAGTTTTTGCCACATGCACTTTTTTAAAGAAAATATAATGTAAGTATTGATTTTGTCACTTTTGCGGGCTATAAATCGACTATAATGGACTCTGTAAAAACGTCTGGTCTCACTATACTGTTTAATACTGTTTAACAGTTATACCCCTTCGTCTTTTTTTTTTTTTTTTTTTCTTTTTTTTTTCAAGTTACACTAATAGATTCAGAAATGTAAGATGAAGTGTGTAAATGGCCACTTTTTTTACATTGTAAGAGGCCTGATTTCAATATGTTGCCAAATATAATGATGTGAAGAACATTCCTGTCAGCATAATTTTTCTTGATACATCCACCGCCCCCCCTCTCTCTCTCTCTCTCTCTCTCTCTCTCTCTCTCTCTCTCTCTCTCTCTCTCTCTGGGTGGGGGTGTTGACATTTTTCTTGCAAACTATTTGCAGATACTCGTATTCTTTACGGTGGAAGAATGGTGGTGTAGTTTTCTTCCTGCCTAACACTGACGTCAATATAGCCTATGAGGACAGATGTGGCTTCTTTAAGTCTGTCTGCATTCATCCAGGTTCATTTTAGTCAGATGTGGCCGTCGTATAGATGGCTTCGTATGTGAACTTCCCTCCCTATCCGATCACTCCATCATCAGCACGCCTGTCATCTTTCCCGTCCCCAACAGCACGACCGTGTCCAGTGCTCATCTTGAACTCTGTCCTATGCAGCACCTGACTCTCAAACTGCTGGCCTGTGATTCCAAAAGTCGATGCAGGGGGCTGGAGAACACGGAGACATGGCACAGGGCGGCTTGTAGTAGCATGTCTCAGGGACGGACACAGCCGTACTTCTACTGTGACATACCTGGGCAGTTCGTGCCTTACAGTCTGCTGTGCGATTTTCGAAAGGATTGCCTGAACGGACGTGATGAAGACTTTTGTGAGCACGGCGGATGTGACAAAGGCATGATTTACTGCGGAGGGAGACAGGTTCATGTCTTTGTACTCCCAGTTCTTATAGAACAGGGAGTACTTTAGAATGGGAACGAAGAAATGCTGTCTGTGTGTGTCTGTGTGTCCATGGTCAAAATGTGTTCCACTCGCTCCAGACAAAACTACTGGGCCGATCTTTCTGAAAATTTGTATGTTTATTATGGGTCAAGGATGATGCTTGCTGTTTTAGCTTTCCGTTACAGCCGTTAATAACGGCTAAAATGGCATGTCACGCTTTTTCTTCTTTATGGAATATCTCAGAAAGTACTTGTCCGACCTTTGTGAAAGTTAGCAGGTATGTTCATTATGGGTCACGGATGATGCCCGATGTTTTAGTTTACTCTGTTATCGCCGATACTAACCGCTATAACAGCCTGTGACGCTTTTTTTTTCTTCCTTAAAGAATATATATCAAAAAATACTTGGCCGATCTTTCTGAAATGTGTAGGTATGTTCATTATGGGTCACGGATGATGCCCAATGTTTTAGTTTACCGTTACAGCCGTTACTAACGATGTGTAACGGCCTGTAACGCTTTTTCTTCTCCATGGAATATCTCAGAAAGTACCTGGCTGATCTTTGTGAAAATTAGCAGGCATGTTGATTATGGGTCTTGGATGATGCCCAATGTTTTATTACCGTTACTAATGGCTGTAACGGCCTGTAACCCTTTTTCTTCCTTAAAGAATATCTCAGAAAGCACTTGCCGATCTTTCTGAAAATGTGTAGGTATGTTCATTATGGGTCACGGATGATGTCCGATGCTTTAGTTTACCGTTACAGCCGTTACTAACGGCAGTAACGGCCTGTAACGTTTTTTCTTCTTTATGGAATATCTCAGAAAGTACTTGGCCGATTTTTGTGAACATTAGCAGGTATGTTCATTATGGGTCACGGATAATGCCCGATGTTTTAGTGTACCGTTATAGCCGTTACTAACGGCTGTAACGGCCTGTAACGGTTGGTTTTCTTCATGGAATATCTCAGAAAGTACTTGGTTGATCTTTGTGAACATTAGCAAGTAAGTTCATTATGGGTTACGGATGATGCCCGATGTTTTAGTTTACCGTTATAGCCGTTACTAACGGCCCATGATGGTTTTCTTCTTTATGGAAAATCTCAGAAAGTTCGTGGCCGATCTTTCTGAAAATTTGTAAGTATGTTCATTATGCTTCATAGACGATGACTGATGTTTACCAGAATATAACCATTACTAACGGTTACACCAGCTCAAGACGGTTTTTCCTCTTTATGGAATATCCCACGCGTATTCAGGATAAACTGGGAGTACTGGACTTTTGCATCTTGTGTTTACGACAGCCTCATTGCTGCTGTTCTTACAACCAGTCCTCATCTGTCTGCCTGTCTCTCTCATCTCTCTCTCTCTCTCTCTCTCTCTCTCTCTCTCTCTCTCTCTCTCTCTCTCTCTCTCTCGATTTATCAATTTATCTGTCTACCTATCACTCTATCATCAATCAATCTATCTATCTATCTATCTATCTATCTATCTATCTATCTGTCTATCTATGTCATCCATTCATCCATCCACCCATCCCTTAATCTACCTATCTAGTTATCTCTGTGTGTGTGTGTGCGTGCGTGCGTGCGTGCGTGCGTGCGTGCGTGTGTGTGTGTGTGTGTGTGTGTGTGTGTGTGTGTGTGTGTGTGTGTGTGTGATACATTTATCCATGGCTGTTCCGTTTAGAATGACACTAGTTGCCTGTCTGAATGAAGTTACATGTTCATTCTTGAAATTGATGCAGTGATGTTTAACATGAGACTTAACAAAATCCATATCGTGAAGAAAATGACACAAAACTATGTTTGTAGCCATGTTTGTGGTTCTTGCTTCTCACATCGCATACATGGTACAGACGTGCTGAATAAAATACACATGTCTGAAAATTCTTTAGAATTGAACGTTACAACAAAGGTTCATCACGTGGCATACTCGTGGTATTCCCAGAATAAAGGTTCTCGTTTTATTCTGACGATTCAGCATGTCGATGGCTCTAGCTGGGGATATATCTGTGGCATAAGAATATACAGCTTTCAAAAACTGTCCAAAAATATCACTTGTTTTAAGTGCTCAATCGGCTGTTCTGCCAAGAAACGTTTTGTGCTAGAAGTGGTTATGCTATAGGTTTTCTTTCCCGTGGACTTTTGTACTGTCTGTGTCAGGATCAGTTCAACGAAAGATCAGAACCAGTTCTCACAGGCAAATCATTTCAGTCAGTGCTAAGCCCACTGAAGTATCCGGGTACAAAAGTGAAATTCGTCTTAGTAGCAATAATCTGTTTCTGACCTCGCCCTCAGGTATTCGGTTTGAAAGAACTGGCGCAAATGAGGAAGACCTTCTCTTGCAGAGCTTGGAGCTAACCAGTAAAGCAAAAGAGGTTAAAAGGAAATCGAAAAAGCCGAGGACATGTAGAGCGTACTGAAGATTTGAACTGTCCATCATTTCAAGCTGTGATTTACACACACACACACACACACACACACACACACACACACACACACACACACACACACACACACACACACACACCAGATGTGTCTAAACATAGAGCTACAGCTATAGACCTTTCTTTGATTTCACTAGAACTTGCTTCAAGTTCATGGGAAACATGTAAAGATACTTTAGGTAGCGATCACCTACCTATAATAATAACTGTGGTGAAAAAGACATTCAGGATAATAATAACGTACATGACACTCAATTAAAATATGACTATAAGCGTGCAGACTGGGATAAATTTCGAACCATTCTAGCTTGTCAAAACTTCGATAAATGTACGCAAGAGCATATTGACACGCAATATTCAGATTTCAAGGATGCAGTTCTTGTGGCAGCCAATTCATCAATCCCAAGATTACAAACCACAAAACAGTCTAATCATGTGGGGAATGTCTGGTGGACTAGTGAATGCGAACAAGCTGTTAATTACAAAAAAGAAAAATATAAGCTGTACATCAAGTCAAAAACAGAAAAAGTCTAGACGAAAAGTTGATTAAAGAGTCAACAGAAGAAAGTCATATAGAAATGAAGAAAGCAAAGATACACAGTAACAATGTAATAGCCAAAGCAAAATGGCTATACTGAATTCATTTTGTACAAAGGAAGTTACAGATGATAAGGAATTAGTAAGGTTTGGAACAAAGTGAAATGCAGGAAAAAAGGAATTAGACTCCCAAGCTATCCAATAGAATGTAATGAGAGTAAATTTCCTTCTGATGGAGAAAAGGCGGAAATTTTTGTGGATATATTTTCTAGGAATAGTAGCTCAGAAGGTTTGTCCTCAAATTGTAAAATGTATAGAGAAAAAGAACAATCACAGTCTTTCTATTCAGACCCTATTCCTGATAATGATATCCCTATTAATGCTCCAATAACAATCAGAGAGTTGAAAAGTGCAATATCTGATATCAGCAACAAAAAATGTTCTGCTGGTCTTGACATAGTGAGTAATGAAACGTTAAAACATCTCCCTGACAACTGCATTGTTTTTCCTACATCATATAATTCAGAATTGCTGGGAAAATGGCGTTGTTCCTGAAATATGGAAAGATTCAATAGTTGTTCCAATTTTAAAACCTGGAAAAACTATGAATGACAAAAACAGCTACCGCCCTATAGCCCTCACTTCCCATTGTGGCAAACTTGTAGAAAGAATCATCCTAAATAGGCTCACACACTTTTGTGAAAAGAATAATGTAATACCAATTAATCAAGCTGGATTTATGAAAGGAAGATCTGCAGTTGAGCACTGGTTAAATTATCTACGCAAATAAAAAGCCAGTTTTCACGTAGGAAAAGTATTCTCGCTACTTTTTTATGTTAAAAAAGCCTATGACCAAGTCTGGCACAAGCGCTTGTTATACAAACTGAAACTGATTGGATTGTCAGGAAACATATACAATTATATTAAATCGTTCTTAGATAATAGAACTATGTTAGCGAGAGTAGGAGGTACACACTCAAGACTCAGAAAACTAGACATGGGAATCCCGCAAGGTTCAGTAATAGCGCCTATTCTTTTTAATATCCTTATACAAGAACTCCCGAAAGCAGTCTCCAAAAATGTCGTTCTACTGCAGTACGCAGATGATATCTGCATGTGGATGGAAGTAACTCTGAAAAAGTCAACTCCACAAAGAGCACAGAACTATGTTAGAAGACTATATCAAAGAGATCTAGACAGCATAGGCAACTATATGACAGAAAATGGTCTGTCTTTGTCCACTGAAAAAACAAATATGATGTTGTTTAATGCAGGAAACAATCCAGAAAATATACCAGTCTTCAAACTTCTAGGTGAACCTTTAGAATATAAACAAAGTGTTAAATTTTTAGGAGTTTTTCTTTACATCAAATTATCTTGGAATATTCATTTTGAATATATATTAACAAAAGCTAGGAAAAGTTTGAATTTATTAAAGATTATAAGCAGACTACCCTGGGGGGGAATGGATTCAAAAACTTTACTTCATCTCTCTGTAGCTCTTGTTAGATCAAAACTTACTTATGGTCAAGAAGTGTATTTAGTGTGCTCCAAAATGTCTTCTGAAAAAGTTACAAAGTTTGGATTGCAAAGCCATTAAACTTGCTCTTGGTATCCCAATTCATGTCTCAAATGCAAAAACATATAGAGAAGCTGGAATTTTGCCCCTTGATGATTATCGTGAACTAGCAGCATCAAAATTTTTCATAAAATCAAGTGTTAATGTTAATTACATTCAAGAAGAATTAAAACTTAGAGATCGAACACTGACTTTCCAAAAAGGGCAATTTATGATTACATCGCAAGAAACAATAGGCACATATACTTCTTCTGATTAAATTGAGTGTTCAAAAATTGATATCAAAGATGTGGCTAAAAAAACCATCTTCTTCATTTATTCCATCATGGGAGATACCAAAACCTTTTCTTGATATTGGTTACATTGACATCAAAAGGGGGAAAATATTAACATCATCACTAATTTAGCAAAATCACATGTATACGAAAAATATCAAACCATCTTCAGGTGTTTACTGATGGTTCTGTTTTAGATGATGGAAACGTTGGTGCAGCATTTGTTATTCCTTCGCTTAAAACTCAAAGATCGTTCTTTCTGGGTAGTTATTTATCTATATTCACAGCTGAATTAGTAGCTATTATGCTAGCAATGGAATTTTTAACAGATCTTTCCAGTAATATTTGTTCAGATAGTTTTTTTTTGTAGATTCAAAATCAGTCTTACTTGCCCTTGATTCATCAAATTTGTCGACACGACCCGACCTTGTGTTCGAAAAAATATCTTTTATACTGGCTGGAGTCGAAAGGCACTATTATAGAATTTTGCTGGATTCCTTCGCATACTGGTATACTTGGGAATGAATTGGCTGATAGGGCTGCGAAAAAAGGTGCTAAAAAAGCAGGGTCATCTTCTGAGCTGAAAATAAACCATCAGTCGTAGAATGTTATCGTATCCTTGAATCAACTGCACGGAAGAGAGCTCAAATAAATGTTGATATTTCATCCAAACAGTGGGAAGCTTTTCCAATAGACCTTGTTCTAAGAAAAATGTCTGATCATCCAGTTTACTTTTCCAGACAAATATATTCACTTATAATTCGATTAAAGCTAAATGCTTTTTGAAAAGTTTAGTAAAAATGCTAATTGTATTTGTGGTAAAGAAATAACATTGAGCCATATTTTATTTAATTGTCGCAAGTTAACTACTTTCTTACCAACATCATTAAAATCTATTAATTTTTCTGAAAAAAAAAACTTGCAAGATATACTTTCGGACCACTTTCTGCTGATCGACATTGCTGAACACTTATTTCATAGTCCGATTGGGGTTTTTCTTTAGATCGTTTTTGTGTTAGTTCATAGTGTGTTATATGACGATGGC
>JADBJO010034943.1:5000-7500 GCA_016801955.1 Conus betulinus
TTTCAGCAACCCCCATGTGCACTACAACACGAACACAACGGGCCATGCACATCTCTTTCTCAAACACCTCCTCCCCCTCCCCCCCCCCCCCCCCCCCCCGCCCACCCCCCCACCACACCTTCCAATTCCCTCACAACCTCTTGGTGGACAAAAATCAGGACTTTGATGAACAAATCGATATGCAACACATACTGAATCATCACACTTTTGGAACTTGAAGAAGATAAAAGGATGAGGAGCAAAAAAAAAAAAAAAAAAAAAAAAAAAAAAAGTTGATTCGCCACACTTAAAACCGATTTTTGTCGCCCCTTTTGACAAATCTGGCATTTTGGACAACTCGGGCGGTTAAGGAAAACACGATTTTGCTTTCTTTCGACAGATAAGAGTCTTTGGACAAATCGGGAAGCAACGCCTTCTACGTCTCCCTGTTCAAAAGCCCAACACTCCTCAACGTTTTCAAATCGGGGAGGGGGGGGGGGGGGGGGGGGGGGGGGGGGGGGGATGGGGGGGGATGGGGGGAGGAGGGAAAGAGGAAGGGGAGGGGGGGGGGGGGGGTCACGATAGCATAATTCGGTGGAGCGAAGACCCCTAGTCGTGTTTGTCTAGCGTCACACCGAGTGAGAAGTTAGGAGGATACTGATGACAGCCTTGTCATCAGGGCCAAACGCCGACAGTTAATACCCTCACGCTCGAGGGATGCTTAGAGGCAGGTTCTTCTGTACCTTCCTGTACAGCGCGTGGTGGAGAGACCTCCTAGTATGACCTGCCTCCTCCGTTGTGTGTCTACAGCACGCAGGTCCCCGCTGGAGATTGGGACAAGCACGAGAACATCCCCACCCCCACCCCCCCCCACACCCCCCACCCCCCCCTGTATGGGTTCTGGATCCTTGGAACGAGCCGCGTCGGCAAACGCCATCAGCTGAGTTCGTCCTCCATCCTGCCCGCTTTCCTCCTTCCTCCCTCCCCCAACCGCACATCTTCTCCTACTATGACAAGATGGTAGTTGTTATCAGCTCTCTCACTTTCTAGACGTCAACGGCCTTACTGCCATATAGATTCTTCACTCTGCAAACATACCTGCTGAAAAAACGACTTAAAGGAGATCCGTTCAACTCCTTTTCGAGTTACGTTGTGTTCACACACACACGCACACATACATACACACGCGCCCCTCGCGCGCGCGCACACACACACACACATACACACGCGCATGCACACACACACGCGCGCGCGCGTGCGCGCACACACATGCACACATACACACACACGTGCTCGTGTGCACGCACACGTACACATGCGCATACGCTGGCACACATGTGCAAGCACACAGGCACGCACGCATGTACACACACACACACACACACACACACACACACACCACCACTCACACTCACACACACACACACACACACACACACACATACTCGCAGGCGCACGCGCTGCCCCCAAACACATGCATGCACGTACGCATGCGCGCAAGCACGTACACACGCACGCACATGTACACACACGCATGCGCGCGCGCACACGCACACACACACACTAACTCACTCACTCACTTACACACACACGCACACACGCGCACACACACACGCACACACACACACACACGCACACACACACACACACACACCACACACACACACACACCACACACACGCACGCACGCAACACACACCACACACACACACACACACACACACACACACACACGTGATAGGACAAGGGGTGGAGGTTGAGGTGGTGGAAGATATCGAACGCGCAATCCAACGACAAAGTCCCAACCTTGGAACAGAATGCCCACCGCCGTCGGCACAGCTATATACATCATGACATCACTACACCATTGTCGACACCTCCACACTAACGACCCTCCCCCCCCCCCCCACCTCTCCCCTCTGTCCCCCCTCTCTCCCCTCTCCTGCACTCCCACCCCGAAACTGTCGTCCGCCCTCCCTCCATCCCCCCCCCCTTCCACCACCCCCACTTCCACCCTCTCTAACCCCTTCCAACCGCTTGGAGTTCTGTTTGTCTTGTGAGGCAGGGGGCGAGACACGAGGAGCGAGGTGATGACGGGTCTGCTCTCAAGGTCCCCCTTTTGACACCTTTACAGCTCGCGCTGATGGCAGCACTGGCTCCCACCCACCCTGATGATGCCCTAGTAGTAGGGAGACACAACAGGGCTCTGAGATTCCTTGAGGGACAGAATGCAGACACCAGCATACCGTGGCGTCGGAAGATATTGTTATGGCATGGAGGAGGTGGGGGTGGTGGGTGTTAGTGGGGGGGAGGGGAGGGGAAGGGGAGGGCGGTAGCGCTCCATTGCCGATCGCTCTACATCTCGAGGAGACGCCCCCCCTCCCCCCCCCCCCCCCCCCCCCCCCCCCCCCGGAGACAGGGGCTAGACCCGCCGTCACCCATACGGCTGGAAGGTTGACTGCGCTGCCTGACACTGACCTCTCACATCACACATCAGTGTCCCAGTCTTGTTTCGTTGATG
>JADBJO010034944.1:0-5000 GCA_016801955.1 Conus betulinus
TGAAAGTCAGACGGGCTTCTTGAAAGGTCGTTACATCGGTGAGAATATTCGCATGTTATATGATACCTTAGTATATGCTGATAGAAAAAACATCCCAGGTATGTTTCTGTCAATAGACTTTGAGAAAGCCTTCGACAGTATTTCATGGTCGTTTTTTGCACAAATGCTTGGATTTTTTCAACTTTGGCCCAGATATGATTCACTGGGTCAAGACTTTTTACTCACACACATTAATACTTGTGTTTCTGTCAACGGTCAATACTCTAGCTGGTTTGCAATAGAACGTGGTGTTCGGCAAGGTGATCCGTCATCCCCATATCTTTACCTCCTTTGTGCAGAGATACTATCACTAAGGATAAGACACAACGATTTAATCAAGGGCATAAAAATTAAAAATAGGGAAAGCTTATTGTCACAATTTGCAGATGACACTGCTTTGTGTTTGGACGGCAGCGAAAATTCATTTAATGAAGCCATTGCCGTGCTGACACAGTTTGCTGAAATGTCAGGACTAAACATGAACTTTGATAAAACTCAGATCATTTGGATAGGTAGCAAAAAAAAAAAACTGCAATTTAAGGTTTATGCGTGACAAAAACTTCATTTGGGACCCGGGTATCTTCAAGATACTTGGCATTAAATTTTCAGTTGATACAAAGTCCATTAGCGCCATTAACTATGATGACAAGTTAATTCAATGAAAAGGATTTTATCACATTGGAAAAAAAGACAGCTAACACACCACTAGGAAAATAACAGTAGTGAAAACTCTTGTCCTGTCCAAAATAACGTATTTGTTAATAAATCTACCAGATCCACCAGATATTTTTATATCAGAACTAGAGAAAGAGTTGTTTACATTCTTATGGAATGGTAAAAATAGTAAAATTAGGAAACCAGTTGCATGTAGCTCATACGTCTGTGTGGACTGCGCATGATTGATATCAGAGCTTTCATTGGTGCTATGAAATTAAGCTGGCTTTGTAAAATACAGTCCGAGGGTGACTCCAAGCTTAAAGACTTTCTCTTTGATATGTACCCTGAAATGGAAAATATTAAAGTCTTAGGGGCAGATTATATCAAAACGTTAACGAAGTCTGTTAAGAATCCTTTCTGGAATGACGTGTTCAGGCACTATGGGAGAGTTTGTAGTGTGTGTCGTCCTAGAAAATATTGACGAATTTATGGCTGAATGCATTCACTTCAATAAAGACATTCTGAAGGGTGAAAAACCTATATTTGTAAAAGAATGGTGTGAAAATAACATCTACTTCGTCAGACAACTCGTTAGTGAAGCAGGGCAGTACATGTCATATCATGAATTTAAAAACAAAATACCCTACCATAAGAAAAACAAATTTTTTGTCTTACAATGGAATCCTGAACGCAATCAAAGGATACCAAAATAAATTACAAGTAGAACTTATAAATACCTTTAAAATTCTTGAAACCAAATCATGGTTTTCTATCAGGAAAGGCAGTAAATTTATTCAGACTGTACTTGTTGGCAGCGGAGCTGTTCCAGCTGCGGTTTTGAAATGGAGCAACTCGTTCGAAAATTTAAACTGGAATGCTATATTTTTACACTGTTTTAGAACTACTAATGATGTGCAGCTACGCTGGTTTCAATTCCGACTATTGCACAGAATTCTGCCATCACAGAAGTACCTATATCAGTGTAAAATTGTTAACACACCAAACTGTAATTTCTGTGACCAAAGACCACAGGAATAGAACATATGATTTTCGATTGTGACATTGTACGGCATTTTGGTTGAAGTTTCAGCAAAATATCATGGATAAGCTTGAGCACTGCCATAATGTAAGATTGATAAGAACCTAGTATTGTTTGGAGTAACAGACGGTATACAGACTGACTGCGTGATGGACTTTTTAATACTGTATGCCAAATTCTTCATTTATAAATCCAAATTACAAAATGTTAATCCAGTTTTCTGTAACTTCAGAAGAAGTCTACTTAATCGATACTCTTTGGAGAAGTATATTGCTAGTGTCAATTCAAACCTAAGTCTTTTCGACAAACACTGGCTTCCGTATAAAGCCATTTTACTAACTTCTTCTTTCGTTAAATGGTGGTACTCGCTCACTCTCTTTCTTTCTCTCTCCCCTCCCCTCTCTCTCTCTCTCTCTCTCTCTCTCTCTCTCTCTCTCTCTCTCTCTCTCTCTCTCTCTCTCTCTCTCTCTCGTATCTGTGTGTCTGTTTTGTTTCTCAGTCTCAGTGTACGTACCTCATCTCCCTACTACGGTCAGCACTCACTGTTAATTAATTAAGCAATATTTAATGTTTATCGAGAAAATGAACATTGATGGCAAAAACTTTGCATGATTAACTAAATGTGTGTGTGTTTTCTGAAATGAGTCTTACATGTGTATTGGAAAATATTAAAAAAAAAAAAAAAAAAAAAAAACCTTTTTCGTTTCTTACATGGAACGTGAACGGTTTATTGCCCAAACTTACAGATCATGATTTTGTTACATTTATTTGTAGTTTTGATTCTGTTTGCATGGTAGAGACCTAATATAAAAAAAAAAAAAAAATGAAAACAATATATTCAATGGATATAAAACATATTATACATCAGCGGTAAAGTTCACTCAAAAAGGAAGTCGATCAGGAGGCATTGTGTGCTTGGTTAAGAATGAGTTTGCTCCCTTTATAAAAAATTATTGATACAAAAAGTTTTATAAATTGTTGTGCATTTGTCATTGATAAAGAATTATTCAGCTTGGAGAAAGACGTGCTGTATTTGTGCTCTTATGTTCCGCCGGAAAGGTTTGCCTTGTTATACTCATTTTGATCAGGATGATGGGATAGGTTTGCTTGAAAATTGTTGGTTGATAGTATGACAGCAAGAGATGTTTATGTGGTATGGTGCAGTGACTTAAACAGCAGAACTTCAAATATTTCTAGGGATTTTTTGGCAAGCAGCATTATTGAACTCCAATATAACAGCGAGTCTATCACTTCAGTGAAATGTTCTCAAGATCAATATTTGAATATTTATGGAAAATTACTTCTCAATGTGCACTGCCTTAGATTTAAGTATGTTAAACGGTATATGTAAGGGTGACCTCCGGGGTCACTATACATATTTATCAGACTCTGGATGCAGTGTCGCCGACTATTTTATTTTTTCAAACGAATTATTGTCCCGGTGTATGAATCATAAGAACAACACGTTGTAGAAAGGATTGAGTCTGATCACATGCCTGTTGCAGTTCGAGTAGTGTTTCCACAGGAAAATGAAGTCATCACTAATAAAAGGGAAGGTCTTAACGAAACTATTGAAGAAATTGTTTTGGAACAGTGAATATGCTGCTGATTTTTTTTTTTTTTTATGACCCGCTGTGTAACAATGGCATGAACAGTAAGTTGAACAATGCTATGATCTTAATTGATGTTGATGTCAGTGAAGCATTAAGTGTGTTTAATGAGTGTATAAAAGACGGCGCGGATTGTATGACGAAGCATATATAAGTTAATAAAGAGAAGGTACCACGTGACTGGTTCGACCAGGAATGTGAAACCACTAAGAAAAAAGTAAGAAGCCTTCTCAGAATTAGTTGTAGGACATTAGATAGGGATGATCGGCAAACGTGTACCGTTGCTCGGCGTGAACATAAACATTTGCTGGTAAGGAAGAGTAAAGAGTTTAATGATACATTATTGAACAAGCTTGTGACATCGGTAAAAGATCAGAGAGAATTCTGGGACATTGTCCCAAAAACTTCCTTCAGTAGAAAACAGCCAAGGAACGAGATTACAGTGGACAAGTAGTTCCAGCACTTTAAGTCGTAATTAGAAATAGATGTAAATACTTCTAATTATGAAGATCCGGCTGATAGCGACAGTGATAGTTACATGAATCGTCCTATTTCTAAAGAGGAGGTATTGTTGGCCATAAAAAAAAAAAAAAAAAAAAAACAACTGAAAGTTCGGAAAGCAGCAGTTCCAGATGGTATTGTTAGCGAGTTATTGAAGTATTCAAATGATCAAGTCGTAACTTTTCTCACAAAATTATTCAATACACTTTTTGACAATGGGGTATTTCCTGAAAATTGGACAGAATCCATTATTTTACCATTGTTTAAAAAAGATGTTGATAACCCCAATCATCATAAGGTATTTCTATTGCTGGCATTAGCAGCAAACCTTATAGTCCTATTATTAACACATATTACAAGAATGGATAGACGAGAACAATATTACAGGTGAGTATCAAGCAGGCTTTAAAAAGGATATTCGACAGTTGATCACATATTTACGTTGTTAGCGCTTGTGCAAAAGCAGTTTTCATATAACCGCAAACTTTATGTAGCGTTCACAGACTTTGGAAAAGCATTTGATTCCATTAATAGAAATCTGCTATGGCCTATTTGATTAGAAAATGGCATTACTGGTAAGTTATTTAAGTGTATCAAAGTTACGTATGAAAATGTAAAATGTAGGGTAAGATGTGGTTTTAAACTTTCTGATTGCGTTCGATGTACAGCAGGAGTGAAACAGACGCGTGTAGCCCTGTACTGTTTTCTGTATTTATTAATGAGTTAGCATTACATGTGATTAATAGCGGAAAACATGGCGCTGTGCTCTCACGTACTGCATTTGAGTTTGTTTATTCTTTTATTGGCAGATGATGTTGTTCTATTGTCAGAGACGGTTTATAGGGGCTGCAGACACAGCTAAATAGCTTGCAACATGCTGATTCTTCGCTTGAATTGAAAAGTCAACATGAATGAAAGTAACCTAATTATATTTCAGAAGGGAGGTTTTCTATGTGTAAGAGAACGATGGCTATATAATGGCGTGGTAATGCCTTTAGTTAATGTTTACAAGTACTTGGGAATATTTATCTCCACTCGTCTAAGTTTCACTGCTGCTTGTAAAGACCTAGCTTGCCAGTCGAGCGAAAACACTGTTGTGTATGGTTCAGAATCTATATGCTCTAAATAACAATTCCCTTGAACTGTTTATAAAA